>APFE030300984.1:153290-164046 GCA_000404065.3 Pinus taeda | reverse complement strand
AAATTACACCATGGGAGTGCTTACTTTGGAATAGTGATTCCAAAATTTTAATTTAATTATCAGTAATTATTAGGTGGATGATAGGGATTTAGCATATAGGGAATATTTTAAAATATTCGTAATAAAATAGGTAAAAAATAAGTAATAAAGTAGATAAAACTTATCTCCCTTTTAATTAATTTTAATAATTAAAAAAGTGTCATATAGAGAAGTGGTATAAGAAATGAGTTATGCTTCTTAAGGGATGTACTATTAATAAGTCATGGAGTTGGCCTATGCTATTGTAATAAAACATATTTATAGATTAAGAATCTCCATGAAAAAGCAGGGTTAAATCTCTACAATTATCTTATTTTTTATCTTTACCTTTATATATATATAAACACACACACACACACACACATATATATATGTGTGTGTGTGTGTGATCATGATCATGCTATTCATTTCATTCCAAGAAGTGTTCTTGCAAACATCAGGCCTTACACATATCCCTATGCCCAAAAGAGTCAAGGTTGTTCATAGTTATGGGAGAATAGCAACACCTCTGATAACAATATTGAAGAAAGATGCATTTTCATGGACTCTACAAGCAATGAATACCTTTGAAAATTTTAAAAAGGTAATGTGCCAAGCACCGGTCTTAGCTATGCTAGACTTCACGAAATCCTTTATTGTGGAATGTAATGCCTTAGGAAATGGAATTGGTGTTGTTTTAATGCAAGAAGAAAGACCCATTGATTTGAAAGTCGTCCATTCACACGAAAGAATTTACACAATGTTATTTATGAGAAGGAAGTGCTGGAAATGCTACGTGCACTTAAGAAATGGCGACCCTACCTAATGGAAAGACAGTTCAAGGTAAAAATGGATCATGATAGTCTTAAATACTTATTAGAACAAATATTATCTTCATAAGAGAAACAAAAATGTGTCAAAAATATCTTGGGTTATGACTTTGAAATCATCTAGAAGAAATGGAAGTAAAATGTTGTGGTAAATGCACTCTCAAGAAAGGATGAGGATGTGGAAGCATTACTTTGTTCTGTTTCTATTATCTAGACAGATTCGATAAATGAAGCAAGGAATGAATGGAAGAATGATGAAGAAGTGTGGGCACTTATTCAAAAGCTACAACAAGATCCAAGTACATTTGATATATTTAGGTGGAATAATGATTCATTATGGTACAAACATCGCTTATACCTATGTAAGAATTTCCAACTCAACCAAAATATTCTTATGGAATCGCACACCTCTACCTTTAGAGGCCACTCAAGATTTTTAAAAACTTACCATAGGGTTAAGAAGGATTTTTTTTTGGATGGCCTTAAATCATATATTCAAAAGTTTGTGGTAGAATATTTTGATTGCAAAAGAAATAAAGTTGAAACAATTAACACCCCAGGTCTATTACAACCTTTATCCATTCCAAGCCAACGTTGGGAGGAGGTTTCGATGGATTTTCTCACAGGCTTACTCAAGTCCAAAGAAAAGAGTATCATCGTGGTGGTAGTCAATAGACTTACAAAGAATGCACACTTTTGTTCAATATTGCATCCATTTAAACCCAACGCAGTTTCTACTGCATTTATGGACACAATTCAAAAGATACATGGAAACCCAATGATTATTGTAAGTGGTAGAGATCCCCTTTTTATGAGAAATTTTTGGACAAAATTATTTTCTTTACTTGGTACTCAGCTAGCTCATAGCTCATCTTATCATCCTTAATCTAATGGGAAAATTGAGATTGTAAAAAAAATGTTTGGAAGGATATCTTTGTCAATATGTTTCTGATAAACAGACACAATGGATCAAATGGTTGTCTCTGGCTGAATGGTGGTATAACACTTCCTTCCATAGTGAAGAAAAAATCACCCCATTTATGGCACTTTATGGATATCATCCACCATCCATCACATCATATTGAAGATAAAATTCTAAGGTTCAAGTAGTGGAAGATCACATTCCGCATCATTAAAAAGTTATCCAACACTTGAAGGATAACCTCACTTTGGTGCAGAATGGTATGAAACAACAGGGAGATCAACATTACAGTGAAAGAAGTTTTGATGTAGTTGATTGGCTAGTCCTATAGCTACAACCATATAAACAAATGTCCCTCAAGCAAGATAATAAGGATAATAAATTATTACCAAAGTATTATGGTCTCCACAAGGTGTTGCAAAATATTCATAGCATGGCATACAAATTTGAGCTTCCTGCAACTTCAAGAGTGCACCGAGTTTTCCATGTTTCATGCTTAAAGAAGGTTATAGGTGACAAAATCCTATTTCAAACAATACTGCCAGAACTTGACGAGGAAGGAAAAATCACATTGGAACTTGAAGCAGTCACAGAAACAAGAACATGATAGCTAAAAATCAATCTATTTCGGAGTATCTCATCAAGTGGAAGAACTTACCCACTAAATATTCCACATGGGAGGGTGATAATTTTATACAAAAGCATCGAGAACTACTCAAGCATTGAGGACAACACTTTTTTGAAGGAGAGGAGAATGTTAGGTCACTATAATACTAGTGATTCCCCCATTACTATTGTCATTGTATCCCAGATTGTTATTTTTGTACCCCTATTGTCCCCATATTGTTAATATTGTGCCCCATAGAAGCCCACAATTGTTATTATTTTACCCTTATATTATTATTGTTATGTCGGCTTGGATTATATTTTGACCCTTTAGACTCCTATATATAGAAAGGAGGTTTTTTCATTTGTATCATCCAAAACTTGTTCCTTTGTGTAATGTAATGGAGGTTTCCCTCTCCAAGAGGCTTATTTTGAAGGTGTTGATCTATTTTTTCTTCTATTTTGTGAGCTCATTGCATAACATTTCAATTCCTGAAATTTTACTAATTTAGTGTTCACATGCATGAGTGTAGAAAAGTTGAAAGCTAACACATAATGTCACAAATTCAACATATATGCATTATTCATTATTAAAAGATTGTCAATAATAAAACCCTACACATATGTTTAATTCTTTAATTACTTTATTTCTAATCTCTTTAGCACATAAGAACATGATTATGCTAAACTACGAGAAGTGTTCCAAGACAAATGTACTTATGCAGAGAGTTTTCTAGACATATCGAAATAAAATTATTATGTTGTCAATGAATTTTAGCAATAATATCATATACATAGTGATATTCCATGTTTAACGGTGGACATATGTGAGTGCAGAATTTTATATTCCTTGTTTGAAACACCATCCTTCCACACATATATAAAAGTGCTATGTTGTCATTTTGAAGAAAGAGAAACAACTTTTGACCCAATTGTAACAATGCTTGTTTAATAATATTGAATTAAATGACTATCATGTGTGGAGGAAGAAATGAGAAGGTTTATATTATCCCAAGATTACCATATCACCTAGATTCTATTCAGAGGAAGCGTGTGCATAGAGCAAATTCATGTGTGCATTTCATTGACTGTATCTACCGAAGAACTTTATTGAATACATAAGTAGCTATCCAGAGATGGTTGTTTGTATCCGACTACAAATGCATGTGCGAAAGAGCTTTCAATTTTCCAAAGATTTGTACAATATTTATCAAAATAATAAATATACAAATATATTTTTTAGTTATTATTTAGTAATGGTTTTCACAACCATTTGTTCTTGCTCACAACATCTCATATCCACATCAATTAATAACAACTTCATATGTCAATGATTGGTAGTTTGGAAGAGAAAGTTGTATGTAGTGTCAATAAGATAAGTAATTAAAGGCTTTCATGATAAGATCAAATGTAAACTATTTTTCCATCTTTTGAGCTCATCGATGTTGCATTTTTTTAAGGATATTATTTTGATCTTGGAGTGGTATTAGCCATTGCTATTTATTTGATTATTAGTTGGATGCGATGGTTTTCAATCCAGGGTATTGGATGCTTCGGCATGTATAAATATGTATTATAACATTGAAAGGAATATAATGAAAAATCAAGTTGGTAGTCCTAGTTTTGGGATCCAAGAGAAAATCTCTGTGCATATGCGTTTTATGTATTATGCTCTCGCATTGTTTATTTTGATGTGTTTTAGAATTCGAATGCAAGTAATTTCTATATGGGGTTTAAACCTACATTTGGTATGAGAGCAGTTTTGGTTTCAAGGGGATGCCTTTGTTGCTAAGTGGTTTTGCTCGGGCATGTGGTAGACCCTGTTCAGTGGGAGATCTATGAGATCAATTCTGGTGGTGAAAGAAGATGGCGAGTAGTGGAAAGATCGAGATCGAGAAATTTAATGGTCATAGTTTTGAGTTGTGGAAACTCAAGATGGAGGATTTGTTGGTAGATAAATATCAGTGGATCATGGTAGATCCGAGTACTAAATCAACAGGAGTGTCCAATGAAGAATGGAATAAGTTGGATCAGAAGGGAAAGAGCACAATACGATTGTGTGTCTCAAATTTAGTATTGTTGAATGTATCAGGGGAAGCTACAGTGAAGGCTTTATGTGACAAGTTAGCGACTTTGTACCAATATATGTCTTTGGTGAATAAAATGTTCCTATGGAAAAAGCTATATAACTTGAGGATGAAAGACGGAGACTCGGTGACAGAGCATCTAAAGACATTTAATATTGTTGTAGGTCAGTTAGCATTTGTTGATATTAAAATTTTAGATGAAGATAAGTGCATTAGTTTGTTGTGTTCTCTACCAGATTCGTGGGATAGTCTTGTTATTGCAATAGATAACAATGCAGCTACCTTGCAATTTGATGAAATAGTCTCAGCCTTGTTGATGGAGGAGATGAGACGAAAAAATATGAAGAGCCGGAATGGTGATTTCTTGTCTGTACGAGGACGGTCCTAGAATAGAAACAAAAAAAAGTCATCGAGTGGGAGATCTAAATCTAGAGGGAGATCAAAATCTCCAGGAAAACCTGTAAAGGTGGTGTGCTAGAAATGCAGAAAGGAAGCACACTACAAAATCGACTGTAAATCTAAAGCTCTTAACAAAGGAAAGGGATCTGATGATGCTTCTTCTGCAGAGGCGAAATCCACCTCAGATGAAGGGGGGATGTGAACTTGGCTTCTTCAAGTACACATGTAGATCATGAGGCATGGATGATTGACTCAGGTACATCCTTTCACTTCACTCCTCATAGAGAGTGGTTCTGCAAATATGATAAATACGATGGTGGTGATGTCTTCTTAGGGGATGATAGGAAGGCTAGAATCATTGGTCGAGGAAAATTAAAGTTGAAGTTGCAAGGTGGAAGGGTTAGAACACTTCCGGGTGTTCTACATATTCCTGGATCAACCAAAAATCTAATTTCTGTAAGCAAGTTGGATGATGCATGTGTAAAAATAGTGCTCGAGAAGGATACCTACAAGATGGTTCAGGGAGCACTGGTATTGATGTGGGGAGTTCGAATTGGAACTCTATACAAGCTACAAGGTAGCCCTGTTATTGATGGGTGCAACAATTCTGTGGTTATGAAGTAGAAAATCTAGTGGTCTCTAGACAGAATACCATGTTGTTGCATCAAAGGCTTGGACATATTGGAGAGAAGGGCCTTCGAATACTTCATGGTAAAGGTATGGTAGCAGGTATCAGTAATAGCTTTCTGGATTTTTATTTCTATGAAAATTATGTATATGGGAAGCAAAATTGGGTGAGTTTCCCCTCTAGTGGTAAGAGGGTGAAACATATATTAGAACTTGTGCACAGTGATGTGTTTAGACCTGTGATGGTTACATCACTGGGTAAGTCTGTGTACTATGTATCATTTATAGATGAATTCTCAAGGAATACATGGATATATTTCCTTAAGAAGAAATCTGAAGTCTTTGACAGGTTTGAAGAATTTAAGGCTTTGGTGGAAAACCAGACAGAGAAGAAGATAAAGGTGTTGAAGACACATAATAGTGGAGAGTTTTGTAGTAAGGAATTTGAAGATTTCTGCAAGAAGTGTGGTATAGCACGAAAGAAGACTACTCCATATACAACTCAACAAAATTGAATTGCAGAAATAATGAACAAGATGTTGGTGGAAAGGGCAAGAAGCATACTCAGTGGTGCCAGGTTAGGACAAGAATTCTGGGCAGAGGTAGTGGAGACAGCATGTTACCTGGTCAATAGATCACCTTTATTAGCGTTGGAGGATAAAACTCCACAAGAGGTATGGATTGGTAAGAGACCCTCTCTTTCACATCTGAGGGTATTTGGATATGATGCATATGTACATGTTCCAAAGGAGAAATGAACCAAGTTGGATAGTAAATATGAAATGTGCATCTTTATTGGGTATAAGGATGGTTTAAAGGGTTATAATTTTTGGAACGAAGTAGCAAGGAAGGTTGTGTACAACCGAGATGTGGTGTTCAGAGAAGTTAAAGATGTTATTAAACATGAAGTTCAACCAAAGGAACCTGAGAAGATAGAGTTTGAGCTAAAGGAGGAAGAATCATACTCTACAGTAGAGGAGGAATCAGAAGTTGAAGAGCCATAAACTCTAGGTGTGAGAAGATCAGTTCGAGAAAGAAGGCAACCAGAAAGGTATAGTACATCTGCTTTCTATTCAAATTTTTCTTTATCTATTATTGATGATGATCCTATAACTGTGAAAGAAGTAGTAGATTTAGAGGATGACAAACTGTGGAAAGAGGCCATGGTTGATGAAATGGAATCTTTGAACAAAAATTGTGCTTGGGATCTGGTGGAGTTGCCAGCTGGAAGGAAACTCATTGGTAGCAAATGGGTGTTCAAGAACCAGACAAATCTAGAAGGAAAGGTGGAGAAATACAAAGCTCGCTTGGTAGCAAAAGGTTATTCCCAGGTGCCGGGAATTGATTTTGGTGATATTTTTTCTCCTGTTGCCAAGGTAACTTATATTAGATTACTTTTATCTATTGATGCTGCTTTTGATTTTGAGGTAGAACAGATGGATGTGAAGACAACATTTCTTCACGGGGATTTGGAAGAGGAAATCTACATGAAGCAACCTAAAGACTTTGCGGTGAAGGGTAAGAAAGAACGGGTATGCAAGTTAAAGAAGTCTCTGTATGAGTTAAAACAATCACTAAGGATGTGGTATCAGAAATTTGATACATTTATACAGGGACTTGGCTTCACCAGAAGCAAAGCAGATCACTGTGTGTATTTTAAATTAATTGGTGACCATGTTATTTATCTGGTCTTGTATGTGGATGATATGTTGCTGGTTGGAAATGACAAAGAAATATCCAGGATTTGAAGACCCAATTGTCCTCCAAATTCGACATGAAAGATCTCAGTGCTGTAAACTATATTTTGGGCATGGAAATTAAAAGAGATCGAGCAAAGAGGAAGCTCTGGTTAAACCAGAGGAAGTATGTCGAGACAATACTGCAGAGGTTTAATATGCAGGATGTAAACCGGTGAAGGTTCCTATTCCTGTAGGTGTGAGGTTATCTGCTAAACAGTGTCCCAAGACACAAGAAGAGGAAGAGGACATGTCCCGTGTTCCATATGCAAGTGCAGTCGGTAACTTGATGTACGCCATGGTCTGTACTAGACCAGACATTGCACAAGCAGTGGGAGTATTGAGTAGGTTTATGTCAAAACCAGGGAAGGAGCACTGGACAACAGTGAAGTGGGTTTTCAGGTATTTGCGTGGCACTACTGATTATGGTTTGTGCTACCAAGGAAGACCAAGATTGGACAGAGTGTTGGATATCCGTGGCTTTGTTGATGCAGACTGGGCTGGAGATCTGGATCAGAGAAGATCTACAAGTGGGTATGTGTTTAACCTATTTGGAGGTGCAATCAGCTGGATGAGTAAGAAACAATCTGTAGTGGCACTATCAACTATAGAGGCAGAATACATGGCAGCCACTCATGCAAGTAAGGAAGCAATTTGGTTGTAGAGATTGTGTTCAAGTATGGGGTTAGTACAGGAAGCTATCAAGATAGACTCTGACAGCCAAAGTGCAATTTTCTGAATCCCACATATCATTCAAAGACAAAACACATTGATGTTTAGTATCACCTTGTAAGGGATATGATAGAAGAAAAAAAGGTATTGCTAGTAAAGGTGGACACTTTGAAGAATACTGCAGATGCATTGAAAAATATCTGAGCTCTGAGAAGTTCTCTTGGTGTAGAGAGACAATGGGCATTTCAGGGCTTTAATTTAACTAAGCTCTCTTGTGGCCCCCTATGGAAAGAAAACAACAAGTGGGAGAATGTTGGGTTGTGTTATATTCCTTCCACGACTAGCCCACATAGTTAACTGAGGCGTTAGAGGGGGGGTGGAGCCCCCCTTGATTGTGCTGATTGTGTAGGTGGCGGGGGTGGTCATAGGGGGCTTCAATCACACTTGTAACCCCACTTTATGGGATTTGGGGCAGCACCCCTAGAAAATTTTTGTTTTGGACCCTATGTTAGGATGGGCGGACCCACCTATGGTTTTGTGCATGATTTTCACAAATGTTTTTGGACGCGATGGTTTTCGGTCCATGGTATTAGACATGATGGTTTTCGATCCATGGTATTGAATGTTTCAACATGTATAAACATGTATTATAACATTGAAAGGAATATACTGAAAACTCAAGCTAGTAGTCCCGATTTTGGGATCCATGGGAAAATATCTGTGCATATGTGTTTTATGTGCTATGCTCTCGCATTGTTTATTTTATGTGTTTTAGAATTCGTATGCGGGCAATTTTTGTACGAGGTTAAAACCTACACCAATTTCTCAGGTATTTTCATAATTTTCTCTAAAACATATTTCTTTTTCTACACAATTGTTTTATGGATTTGTATTTTCTCATTTCACATTTTCACATTTTATGAATACAGGAACTCGATGAAATGTTTCAACATATTCCATACTCATTACATCTTATCAAATTTATCACATGCAATGTATATTCTATTTTATCAATTTACTATTGATTTGATTTTTTCCTCGCGTCTTTGCATTTTCTTTTCCATAATAGCTTAAATTGCATCCAATAAAAGAATTAGTTCAATATTTTCATGTCATAATGTTTAAGTAAATAGCGTGTCTAAATATTTGTATACTTCAAAATATGTTTATGCACCACATAGTTCATAAAATTTGCAAATAATCAAGTTTCAAATATTGACAATTGGATCGTAAAAGAGTTTCTCACGGAACCAATACTATTAGGGAGGGAGTGAAGAAACAAAAACCCCTAAATCTTACACAACAATCTTCATCTTCCACACCAACTACTAGTTCAACCTCGTCCACGATTCCAAGAAAGAGAAAAAACCTTGGTTTCGGCAAACTGGTTATTGGTGAGCTAGCAAGCCTTTGAGATGAACAAGATAATATTCACAAATTATTTCTAGACCAAGCACTTCTAGTTAAAACCAAAAATTCCTAATGTTTCATAAATGGAGAAAGAATTCAACACGATAAAGAAGTGGAAAGTACAAACTGAATTACAGTATAAAAAGAGAAAACGGTAGTGGATATTGAGAGCATCTCCTATTTTACTACATAATACATTGACACATGGCTAATTAAGGTCGATGAAAATGGTAGTGGATATTGAGAGTATCTCTAATTTTACTACATAACACATTGACACATGGCTAATTACTTTTGTGAATGTCGATAACCAAAAATCTGATTTGACTGTCAGGTGCAAGAAGAAACTACTTAAATTGAAAAAAAACACTAAAAAAGTGAAAATGGAAATTATAACTGCCTCGAACATGGATTACACTAAAAATATGGTGAACATATTTGTTCAACAAGTCATGGACTCGTCACATATATAATAGAGGAATAGTCATGGAAATTGATTTTTTATAGTGACCGTATTTTCAAATTGTTGAACATTTGATTTCTTGGCAGCTAATATAAGAGAATTTATCTTTGTTAATTATGTTTTGTTGATTTTTTCTCATTACTATATACAAATTTTTCTTTTCTCGTTTCAGATGCCTTTCAAAAAAGCACAACCCTGGTTTCCACCAGAACAAATGCATTTAATTTATAGTTTATTTTGCACAATTCCAACTCTCTTTCACAATTTTACATTTCAATACTATGTTTTGAAATGATCTCATACTTATCTCAAGTACGGTTATGGTCATTGGAATTTTATTCTAAATACAATTCTTACTGAATCTAACTCTAACTTTGTGTCACTGTTACTATAATGTTTTCTATAAATTTCACAAGATATGATTTCAACTTTTCTATTATATTCATTGTTGTATTTTTATTTAAATGGAATTGACCATTGAAAATGGTTCTTCATCTAAGATATATGTCTCTTAATAATAAAGTAGTTGAACAATGTCTTCAAAACTCGACAAACATCATTCCGTAGAGTGTAAAAATCCATGGAAACTTTCCATTGTAGTTGATCCTCACTACAAGATTTTACACCATCAAAGCTCACTATAATTTTATATATGCATATTAATTAACTATTTATGCTTCTGACACACCTTTTCTATATACAACCAAATAAATCTCTTTATTATAGTTTTGATCATGTTGAACTTCATTTGCTGATTATGTATAATTTAAAACTTTTAAGCAGTTAGTAAGTAAAGAATTAAGTGCTTAGTTCCTTGTACATAGTTCTCATTGTGCAGAGGTTGCAATGAAAAGTTTCAATGTGCAAAGCAAGATTCTTATACACAATGAAAGCTCTGGACAAGGAATAATGTACTTAAAAACCTTTAAACTGAAAAATCATAAATATAAATTAAATTAAATTAAAACCTTTAAACTTAAAAATCA
>APFE030300984.1:124595-153280 GCA_000404065.3 Pinus taeda | reverse complement strand
TCTTCAAAACTCGACAAACATCATTCCGTAGAGTGTAAAAATCCATGGAAACTTTCCATTGTAGTTGATCCTCACTACGAGATTTGACATAATCAAAGCTCACTATAATTTTACATATGCATATTGATTAACTATTTATGTTTCTGACACACCCTTTCTACATACAACCAAATAAATCTCTTTATTACAGTTTTGATCATGTTGAACTTCATTTGGTGATTATGTATAATTTAAAACTTTTAACCAGTTAGTATGTAAAGAATTGAGTGCCTAGTTCCTTGTACATAGTTGTCATTGTGCAGAGGTTGCAATGAAAAGTTTCAATATGCAGAGCAAGATTCTTGTACACAATGAAAAGTCTGGACAAGGAATAATGTACTTAAAAACCTTTAAACTAAAAAATCATAAATATAAATTAAATTAAATTAAAACCTTTAAACTTAAAAATCATAAAAATAAATTAAATTAAATTAATTCTAATCATGGTGAGGAAGTTTTTTTCTAATACCAATGTCTTGAATCTAAACAAACTTTGAACTATTCACTATTTAAAAATCAAATTACAGTAACTATTTTCCATTTAACACTATCTAATCATAAAGTCTTTTATTTGTGTTCAAGGATGTTCTTTTAAATTTTGTTTTATATCTCATACTTCTTTATTGATTAAAATGAAAATTAACTTTTGGAAACTATTTAGGATCTCATACATACATCACTTAAGAATTCAAATACTAACTTAGTTCATCTAAGTTAAGATTTGATGATACCACTGACACTTTTAATAGATTAATTATCTTTGTTTGTTAATTGTGTGTCATTTAAAATTTTCTAATCATCTCATAAGAAAGTACTTTAATGCTTAGTTCCTTATACAAAGCTATCATTTTATGAAGGTTAGAATGAAAATTTTCATGGTGCAGAATAAGTTTTTTCTGCACAGTGAAAGCTTTGCACAAAGAATGCAATACTTCAAAAACTATATATTTAAAAATAATAGATATTAAACCATCTTTCTAAAAAAATCAATTGTATTTAATGATGAATTATAATCACGGTTCTATGCAAATTTACTATTTAAATGTGCATTATTTATTATTAATTAGTACTTGTGTTAACTTTTTGGCAGTCTAAAGATGATATAGTTTATATAATATGAGTAGAAGTTTGCAATGAAGAACCTTTTACAATGTAACGTAGGCCCTTATTGTTTTTACTATTTATAAATACTTTTAATTCATGGGATTAGAATGGTTAGTTACACTGCTGCTTGTCTAATGAATCATGGATTTCAAATCTGATCCTATTTATGGTTCTACGCAACTAGATAATGACTATCAGCAAGTAGTACAATATTGCGAAGAGCACCATTGTTTGACATATGTTTGAATCATTATGTTATCATTTTCAAAAAACATAACTCACTTGCAACCCAATTCTAAAAGTGATTATTTGATAATGGGGACTTTGTAAACACTTCTGCACATGTACCTAATTTTCGAGAAATAAACATAAACAAAGCTTTTTCCCAAATATGGGAAAAATGGCCTTAGTAAGGAACTCACACATTTATATTATAACATAGTAATACAAATTTCTCTTCCATCAAAACCCAATATGAACATATTCATTATTTATGACTAAAATATTACGAATAGTATTGCATAGGTTTAACATTTAAATTAATTAATTATTGAATGCTATGTTTAGTTTCCAAGTTTTCATATTTTTGTAAACATTAATTTCTCAAATAAAAAAATTTCATATAACACTAATGTTTAATGTTTAATTGTACATATAATGTGTACAATCTGTGATATTAAATTTCATGAATAAAAATTGATATTATATATTGGCTATGAAGTGTTTTTTTAGACATTGTATATTAGCTTTGAACTTTTTTTAATTCCGTATATACACTCAAACAAAGCATTTGGTTCGGACTCTCAATATAGACATAGTGAATTCTTGAAAAATTCTTTTACGTAATTTCAAAAACATAAACACAAATGAGGCTTTTATTAAATAATAAAATAATATAGATTATTTAATACTAAAATATTAGCAATAAAATCCTTTAGTATGAAGTATAGGGATCTAAACAATAAACAATTTATTTATAATAAAACTAAAGAAAAAAGAGAATAAGAAGGCATTAATTATTCATAACTAAAATAATACTAATAATATTAGCAATAAAATATTTTAGTTCAAGTTGAACAAATACAAACAAAAGACTATTCTCTGCATAATGAGCTTCCCGCACACTTGTTCACAAGAGAATAAACAATGATATCTCTGGAAATATGAAGATAAGCATTATTTACAATTCAAATAATATCAATAATATCATATACGTCACCAGAATCTATTTATCAATTAGTAACAACTTCCAATATCAATGTGAAGTGGCTAGATATTTTCAATGTGTGGAAAGTTTCATTCAAAAAGAAACAATTAAATAGCGTTGTTATACATCATTCACAATTAAAATATATCAATAGTATAACCATAAACAATGTTATTTCGAATAAAAAAAATAAATTATGTTTTAATACTAAAATATTAGCAATAAAATCCTTGAGTACAAGGTGCGAACATCGCACAATGAAATCTTGAAATCTTCCTTCGCACAATGAGCCTTCTCTGCACTTCATCATGTCTACGGAATTTCAAAAATATAACCATTATTATGTTGTTTTCTCCACTACACACCACCACCTTTATTCAATTGACGAGTAAAGCATAAATCATATCGAATCATGAGCTTTCATTATGCTAAACTCTACATTACCCACAATTTATTACTAATTAAATTATAACCATTGGTCTTATACATGCACAAAAACCTCGGAAAAACTCTTTTCATGAGGCCAACACCAAATAGTACTCTCCCATCCATATCAATATTTCATCGTTAGCAAAACTTAATGTAAATGAGTCTCAAACAATTTGGTTTACACAAAACTCTTTTCATGAGGCTAACACCAAATAGTACTCTCCCATCCATATCAATATTTCATCGTTAGCAAAACTTAATGTAAATGAGTCTCAAACAATTTGGTTTACACATATGGTAGGAAATAGGCACAATCTTCAATGCAAGGAACTAAAGCAGGTCCAATCTCATAAGCACCATTTGGTTCATCACATAATCTCTAATTGTTTAACTATATTTTCTCCACATTTCCTTATCTATGATGAACCTCTTTTCATATTCATGTATAGATACAAGATAATCATTAGTACACTAGCAATAACTACAATAGGGAGAGGCACACCAACACCAAAAGTAGTAGAACATAAGGATAAATATATTTATTTTAAAATAAATATATTTACTTAAATTCGCTCAATATATATTGGAATGAGTATTTTATAATATTGATAGAGAAACTTATCAATATCTTCGCAATTAGGAGTCATATTTGTGATAAGGTGATTGTCTCTAGATTTAGAGAATGGGTACTAATAGTAGTACTTAACATTGATTAATTCTCGTATGCTAAGTACAATTTTTTGCACAAGGAATGTGGAGAATTATTTTAGTAGTTTATATGTTCCCTCCTCTTAATGATTATGAGATATAATATGCTATAAACAAGAAAATTAACTCCCCTAAAAACCACTACAATACACAATGGTAGAGCTAATAAATGAGATTTGATATTGTATATGGCTTTGATCATTGTGCACTCACTTTTTTCCATCCAAAGAAAATTGTGCACATTTTTACATATTCTGATAAAAAAATATAGAGTGTAGAGTATTCGGTGTGGAAGAAGACCATTTTATCAGAATATGAAGAAATCTTTATTGGACAATTTCATAGATTCAAACATTTCCAATTATAACACTGAACTATATTGGAATGATTCAATAAACCAAAAATCAAATTATTCCACCAAATAAGAAAGGGTAATAGGTTTGCTTTGTGGATGCTCTTTTGCTCTTACATATGAGTGTTTCCCACTTTAGGATTAAGATAATAAAAATCATCTTACAACAAGCAATTATATCTAGTATCCATGTTTTAAACATTTCAATCTCTCTCATGTGATTAATAGAAAAGATTATAATTAATAGAGAACATTTTTGCTAGTAAATATTAGTCATCTCAACATTTAATGTAGAGTTGTATGCATTTGCTTCAAGCAGGAGTTGGCCCTTTTTTGGCATACTATTGCTGCATGGACACATTCTCCATAGGGCCATCTCCCAAGTCCAATCTGATGGGTCCAACCCACGTGATCCCAACTTTCCATCTGCTGATGTGTATTACACTGTGGCAAGGGTTATGATTTGTTAATTAATTTGCTTGATTGTATGAATCAATTCGAAATCGGTACTTATGGGTTTGTTTTAATGAGGGAGTACCTTAGTCTCACCTCCGCTCGACAGTTGTCTGCCTTGGGAATTTCACAAGGGTTTAGGGTTTAGGGTTCTCGACCCTTCGCGCCTATTCACTTTGGCTGGTCCCGGTTATTTATATTCCTCTTCCGCTCTGCGAGTTGGTGACCTCTGGTTGATGTCTCTGGGTTATGATGCTGCCTGTTTCTGGATGGTTCGGTCCACTAGTTCGATACCCAGCTGCCCTTCTAACAGTGCTTATGGCTACATGATCGACCTTTCCTGTTCCACCGACATTTGATAGTTATAATGGTAAGTTTCGAATCGTTGCTGTGCAGTTAGGGTCTCAATGGCTATTCTGGTTCATCTTCAGTCGTTTTCCTTGGAGCTCTTGTTGGTTTCTGTATCTATGCAATTCGTGGATGCCTGTGAATGATTTGGGGTTTGTTTCCTTACTGCTGTAAATTTATTCTCCTTGTAACGCTCGTGCTCTTCTGCAATGGTTTTGTTCTGGTGCCCGCTCTGCTCTTGATGGACTGGTGACGGTGGTCTCAGCTGGCAATTTCGCAAGCAACCCTGGTAAGTTAATGTTCTATGCTAGATTTATTTTTACGCTCCTTTCTCTGTTACTTATGTCGCGGCTCCTTTGTGGGCAGGTTTTTCGTCTGGGTCGGTTGGAGGTCCTAGCACCGTGGACAGGTAAACTTCGACTTCGGTTTTGTTTTGTGTTCTCGTTTCTTTATTACGTTCTCTTCGCTTGTATATATTGCCGGCCTAACTACATTTCCATACTCTTCTCATTGCAGGGAGGACTGTGCACGGTGGCCTCCATGATATACTCGGTAGCCTGCAATTTCCGGTAGCTCTTCCTCTTTGTTGTTTGGTACTTATTTTCTTGGGTTTCTTCGACCCTCAAGGTTGGACTAATGTGCAGACCCTAGGCTATTCTGTTCTCGAGTCGGTCTCTCGTTGTTCTTGGATTTTAGTCACGATGTTTAGCCTTGATGTAAACTCGTTATCGTTCACTGTAGGTCTTTGACTGTGTCGGTAATCCTGAGTCGTTCGACTATTTTTTTGACAGCATGTAATGGAAACTCATACAGGGTTTTTTTATATGATTAATGTATCTATTCGGCTGTATAACTTATTTCTGTGGAACTGTGATTTTTCTATGAACGACAAGGCATGTATTTTTATGTTGCATACCTGGGGTTCGGTTGTGTGTGCCTGGTCTTGTAACTTCCGCCATCACGTATCGCTTTTCTTAATGCAATGCCTGTAGCACGCTCTGCTTGACAACCTAGTTTAGTACATTTGTCTGCACCATCACACAATTTTGAACACAATATTTATATGAATGCTCATAATATTTTATTCCTCTGTTATCTCTGCTTTTTTTCTATTTTCATGAAGTCGGAACCCCTTCAATGGTTCATTCCGCTCCTTTTATAATTTCTGTTTACAAAAGCAATTGTTTATTACATAATTGTTGTTGGTTATATCATTCGTTTCTACAGCTGGTTGCTAACTGACATATTCAGTTTCTCTTTGTATCTTTCCAATCGTCATATGGTTGTTTACGAGAACAGAAAGGTTTCCTAATTTGTTACTGTTCCTAATTAAAAGTAAACTATCACATTATTGTTTTTCTCTGCTTCTGGTAATTTAAAAAAAAAACATTACATAGGTAATAATAACAATAATAAAAAAAAAGAAATAACCAAGGCAATGTTACTGCCCATCCATCAAACCATGTCCTCCATCCTCTTTGGAAACTTTGTCTACCTTCTCTCTGACTCTACCCTGTTGACCAGATGCTCGTGGATCAGGCTTTCGGGGTAAAAGAGAACTCATGGCTCCATTCCATGAGCTCCTCCACTGAGTAACCAGCCTTCTGAATCTGCGCCGCATCGAGCCACGAGCTGTCCTCCATTGGAGGGTCTCTCCACTTGACGAGGTAACGCAGATACTCCTTTCTGCGCGTCCTTTTGGCTACCTGGGTGCTGAGGATCCCTTCAATTTCATGGGTCCGGGCCGAAGGTAACTGCTTCTTCCAAGGACTGCTCTCTAACTGGGTGTCCCGTTCTGGCTGTACCATACTATCATCTTCCGCCTGGGCATGATATGGGAACAGGTCTGCCACGTTGAATATAGGTGAAATGCCTATGTCCGGTGGCAGCTGAATTTCATAAGCATTGGTTGAAAATTTTCGCAGAATCTTACATGGACCGATTTTTTTGTATTTCAACTTGTTATACGTGCCCTTAGGAAACCGTTCCCGGCGCAGATGCGCAAGGACTTAGTCTCCAACATCAAAATGTACCTCTCGCCGCTTTATGTCTGCGTGCTGTCCTGCAATCTTAATTTGACCTTTTCATGAAGTTCGCTCATTGCTTCAACAAAATCTTTCCCATCTCCACTTCTCCGTTCTAGCTATCCCAAATCTCGTAGTTCATGTACCCCTCGAGGATGCATACCATACAAAATCTGAAATGGGCTAAATTCGGTGCTCCGATTGGGCGAATCGTTATAAGCGAATTCTGCCTGGGCAAGAGCTCGATCCCATAATCGTGAGTTTTCTCCTGTCAAACTTCGTAATAAGTTTCCCAAACTCCTGTTCACCACCTCTGTCTACCCATCAGTTTGCGGGTGATACGCAGAACTGAAATTTAATTGCGTGCCCAACTTTTTCCATAGGGTGCGCCAAAAATGTCCTGTGAACTTCACATCCCTATCTGAAACAATAGTCCTGGGTAAGCCATGCAATCTAACAACTTCCGTGAAAAACAGGTGTGCCACATTCGTGGCGTCACAAGTTTTCCGGCAAGGAATGAAATGAGCCATTTTTGAGAACTTGTCTACCACCACCATCACTGAATCATATCCCCGCTGCGTTCTAGGTAATCCTAGAACAAAATCAATACTCACTGAATCCCACGGCCTACTTGGAACAGGTAGGGGTGTGAATAATCCAGTGTTTTGGCTGTGTCCTTTTGCTAGTTGGCAGACTTTACATCTGGTTACATATCTCTGCACATCCCGGCTCATTTTTGGCCAATAATAAAAATGTCCTAGCTGCTCCAACGTTTTATCGATGCCAAAATGTCCTGCTAATCCGCCACTTTGTTTTTCTCTTACTAAATTTTCCCTCATCGAACAATCCGGAATACATAGCTGTCCACCTCGAAATAATAATCCTTCCTGTAAATTGAAATCTAGCCATGGGCTTGTATTCCTTAATACAGGATTTTGGCATGCTTCAAAAGCTTCCTTGAAATCCGCGTCCATCTGGTACAAATCCTTCAGATACTCAAATCCCATCACCTGTATGCCACTTTCTTGTAAGAGCAAGGCTCTTCTGCTTAGAGCATCCGCCACTTTGTTGGCTTGCCCACTTATGTGTCTTAACACAAAAGTAAAACTCTGCAAGTATTCTACCCACTTGGCATTCTTATGGTTCAATTTGTGCTGCTGCGTTACATATTGTAATGCTGAATTATCAGAGAAGAAGACGAACTCATTGCCTAGTAGGTAGTGTCTCCAATGTTTTAAAGCTTGGACTACTGCATAGAACTCTTTGTCATATGACGAATACTTCTGCCGACTCTCATTTAGTTTTTCACTAAAAAACGCCACTGGTCTATCCTCTTGACTGAGCACAGCGCCAATAGTTGTCCCGCTTGCATCACAACGAACCAGAATAGCCATTGAGACCCTAACCGCACAACAACGATTCGAAACTTACCATTATAACCATCAAATGCCGGTGGAACAGGAAAGGTCGAGCATGTAGCCATAAGCACTGTTAGAAGGGCAGCTGGGTATCGAACCAGTGGACCGAACCATCCAGAAACTGGCATCATCATAACCCACAGACAACAACCAGAGGTCACCAACTCGTAGAGCGGAAGAGGAATACTGCATAGAACTCTTTGTCATATGACGAATACTTCTGCCGACTCTCATTTAGTTTTTCACTAAAAAATGCCACTGGTCTATCCTCTTGACTGAGCACAGCGCCAATAGCTGTCCTGCTTGCATCACAACGAACCTGAAATGGTTTACTAAAATCGAGTAGTCTCAAGATCGGCCTCTCCCTTATTTTTCGCTTCAGAAGTTGGAAACTGTTTTCTGCCACCTTGGTCCAACAAAAAGGTTGGCTGGCCTTTTTGATGGTCTCTAGCATTGGTGCGCAGATCTCACTGAAATTCTTAATGAATTTTCGATAAAAACTTGCTAAACCGTGAAAGCTACGTACCTCAAACAAACTCTTAGGTGACGGCCAACTTATGATTGCTGTAATATTTTCTGGGTCCATCTTTAACTCGTTCTCCGCAACTACAAATCCCAGATATATCAGCTCCTTCTGTAAGAAAGTGCACTTCTTCAAATTTATCAGCAGCTTGTTCTGCTACAACTTCTCGAATACCCTTCGAATATGCTGAAGGTGCTCTCTTTTCGTCCTGCTGAAAATTAAAATATCGTCCAGATAGACTATCACAAATTTTCTAATAAATTCCTTTAACATTTCATTCATCAGTCTCATAAAAGTACTCGGAGCGTTACTCAACCCAAATGGCATGACCAGCCATTCATACAACCCCTCATTGGTTTTGAAGTCTATTTTCCACTCGTCTCCCTCTCTAATTCTGATCTGATGGTACCCACTTTTCAAATCTATTTTTGTAAAATAAGCTGCCCCACTAAGACAGTCCATCATGTCGTCCATTCTGGGTAAGGGAAACCTGTATTGAATCGTAATTTTGATTATAGCCCGCGAATCAGTACACATTCGCCATTCTCCACCTTTCTTGGGTGTAAGTACTGTTGGTACTGCACAGGGGCTCAGGCTCTTTCTGATTAGTCCCTTATCCAACAACTCCTACACTTGTTTGCTACTTCTTCATTGTCCTTCGGACTCATTCTGTACGCTGCCTTATTTGGCAAGCTTGACCCTGGTATAAAATCAATGTGATGGCTAATACTCCTTTTGGGAGGCAATTTATCAGGCAACTCATCAGCCGCAATATCGTGGAATTCTTCCAATAGCTCCTGTATTTCCTTAGGCAGTTCTGATTTTTCCAAGTTCAGCAACACTTGCTTCATCCTCCTCACAACTGCAAAATTAACTTCATTGTCCTCTACCTGTTTCACAAACTGTTTTCCTCCAATTAACAGTGCCTTTGTTCCGCTTGATTCTGCTGTGTCTTCCTCTTTGATGGGTACAAGTGTGTGTTTGACCCCATCCTTTGTAAATTTATAACAATTGGTCTTTCTGTCGTGTGTCACCTTCCTATCATACTGCCATGGTCTTCCGAGCAGTATATGGCACACGTCCATTGGCATAATATCACAGACCACTATGTCGTGGTACTTGCCAATGTAAAAATCTACCTCGCATTGTTCATCAACTAACAGCTGGTGGCCCTTTTGTAGCCACGACACCTTGTAAGGTGTGGGGTGCTTCAGCCACTTCAACCCCAGCTTTTCCACCATCTCAGTGGCAACCAAGTTATCCGTACTTCCGCTGTCTATTATAAATTTGTAGCACTTCCCATGCGATTTACAGACTGTCTGGAACAGTGCTTTCCGCTGTGTTGGTTCAACCACCTCCTTGGTTGGTTTTAACATCACTTTATTTAAAATCAAAGCTTCTCCCATTTCCGCCATGTCTTCCACCTCCCGGGGTTGTGCTTCAGCTTCTTCAGGCTATGCCATAAGTGTTCCCCTCTGTCCTGCCTGTTCAACTTCTGGACATTCAAAGGATCGGTGCCCCCATTTATGGCACCTGTAGCACTGGACACTAGTCCCTCTTCCGCGGCCATTCGCTCGTCCTCGCTGATATGACCGACCTCCTCTGGTGCTTTCTCCTTTCTCTGCTGTCCCCGAAGTTTTAGAACTGCTGCCTTCTTCGCTGTTCGCAGCGGTCCTTCCTCTACCGTAGGACTGTCCTCGTCCTCTGCCATTCCCTCTCCCTCTCTTGTTATTCTGTTTTCGATTGATTTTCTCTTCAGCCTTCACAGCACTCTGAAAGGCTTCTTCAATATTTCGGGGAGAAAGAATACTGATTTCATCCAATATTTCCATCCTCAAGCCATTTACGTACCTCGCTGTTTTTTCTGGAGTATCATCCGTATAACCAGCACGTAAATTCACTCGGTAAAACTCTTCTATGTACTCTTTGACAGTCATACCCTTCTATTTCAAATTCTGTACCCGCCTATATAGTTCCACCTGGTAGTCTTTCGGCAGAAATCTGCCCTTCAATTTTGCCACCATTCTTGACCATTTTCGTATCGGCAATTTGTTCATCCTTTTTCTGTCCGCTTGGACATTGTCCCACCACAAGAGGGCGTGTCCCTTTAACTTAGTTGCAGCGAACTTAACTCTTTTATCCTCCCTGACTTCCTCATTTTCGAAGTATTTATCTAGTTCGCTTATCCAGTCCAACAGGACATCTGCGGACAGACTGCCATCATAATTAGAAATCTCTGTTTTGGGTTTGTTGTTGGCCAACAGAATTGAACGCAACAGTCTCAATTCTGGAGCTTCTTCGTCTGACCCGTCTGTAGCAGTTACCACTTCCTCCTCACTGTCATCTCCAAGTTTCGGGTCTCTTCGCCTACCCGCCTCCACTACTTCCAAACGAGCGGTAAGAACTCTAACCTGCTCTCTCAATCCTTCATCTACTCCTCGGCGTCCACCTCTCCCACGTCCTTGTCTTGGTACTTGCACCTCTGCCATCCTCTTCTATTTCTAAAAAAAACTGCTCTGATACCACTTAATGGGTCCAACCCACGTGATCCCAGCTTTCCGTCTGCTGATGTGTATTACACCATGGCAAGGGTTATGATTTGTTAATTAATTTGCTTGATTGTATGAATCAATGCGAAATCGGTACTTATGGGTTTGTTTTAATGAGGGAGTACCTCAGTCTCACCTCCGCTCGACAGTTGTGTGCCTCGGGAATTTCACAAGGGTTGAGGGTTTAGGGTTCTCGACCCTTCGCGCCTATTCACTTTGGCTGGTCCCGGTTATTGGTATTCCTCTTCCGCTCTGCGAGTTGGTGACCTTTGGTTGTTGTCTGTGGGTTATGATGCTGCCTATTTCTGGATGGTTCGGTCCATTGGTTCGATACCCAGCTGCCCTTCTAACAGTGCTTATGGCTACATGCTCGACCTTTCCTGTTCCACCGGCATTTGATGGTTATAATGGTAAGTTTCGAATCGTTGCTGTGCGGTTAGGGTCTCAATGGCTATTCTGGTTCGTCTTCAGTCGTTTTCCTTGGAGCTCTTGTTGGTTTCTGTATCTATGCAATTCGTGGATGCCTGTGAATGATTTGGGGTTTGTTTCCTTACTGCTGTAAATTTATTCTCCTTGTAACGCTCGTGCTCTTCTGCAACGGTTTTGTTCTGGTGCCCGCTCTGCTCTTGATGGACTGGTGACAGTGGTCTCAGCTGGCAATTCCGCAAGAAACCCTGGTAAGTTAATGTTCTATGCCAGATTTATTTTTACGCTCCTTTCTCTGTTACTTATGTCGCGGCTCTTTCGTGGGCAGGTTTTTCGTCTGGGTCGGTTGGAGGTCCTGGCACCGTGGACAGGTAAACTTCGACTTCGGTTTTGTTTTGTGTTCTTGTTTCTTTATTACGTTCTCTTCGCTTGTATATACTGTCGGCCTAACTACCTTTCCATACTCTTCTCATTGCAGGGAGGACTATGCACGGTGGCCTCCATCATATCCTCGGCAGCTTGCAATTTCGGGTAGCTCTTCCTCTTTGCTGTTTGGTAGTTATTTGCTTGGGTTTCTTCGACCCTGAAGGCTGGACTTGTGTGCAGACCCTAGGCTGTTCTGTTCTCGAGTCGGTCTCTCATTGTTCTCGGATTGTAGTCACGATGTTTAGCCTTGATGTAAACTCGTTATCGTTCACTGTAGGTCTTTAACTGTGTCAGTAATCCTGAGTCGTTCGACTATTTTTTTGACAGCATGTAATGGAAACTCATACAGGGTTTTTTTATATGATTAATGTATCTATTCGGCTGTATAACCTATTTCTGTGGAACTGTGATTTTTTCTATGAACGACAAGGCATGTATTTTTATGTTGCATACCTGGGGTTCGGTTGTGTGTGCCTGGTCTTGTAACTTCCGCTAGCACGTATCGCTTTTCTTAATGCAATGCCTATAGCACGCTCTGCTTGACAACCTAGTTTAGTACATTTGTCTGCACCATCACACAGTTTTGAACACAATATTTATATGAATGCCCAGAATATTTTATTCCTCTGTTATCTCTGCTTTTTTTCTATTTTCACGAAGTCGGAACCCCTTCAATGGTTCATTCCGCTCCTTTTATAATTTCTGTTTACAAAAGCAGTTGTTTATTACATAACTGTTGTTGGTTATATCATTTGTTTCTACAGCTGGTTGCTAACTGACATATTCGGTTTCTCTTTGTATCTTTCCAATCGTCATATGGTTGTTTACGAGAACATAAATCTTTCCTAATTTGTTATTGTTCCTAATTAAAAGTAAACTATCACATTATTTTTTTTCTCTGCTTCTAGTAATTAAAAAAAAAAAAAAACATTACATAGGTAATAATAACAATAATAATAAAAAAAATAACCAAGGCATTGTTACTGCCCATCCATCAAACCATGTCCTACGTCCTCTTTGGAAACTTTGTCTACCTTCTCTCTGACTCTACCCTGTTGACCAGATGCTCCTACATCACAATCACTTTAGATTCCCATCATAACTGTTGACCAGATGCTCCTACATCACAATCACTTTAGATTCCCATCATAATATTAGATACGGTTTCACAGACATATCTCTTAATCATGTTGACCTTAATTTCTAAGAGTCATGTGCAAGCAAGTTAAATTATAGCAAAAACAAGAAATGACTATTCCATATCATTTATGCCTCAATAGTCAATTGAGTAAAAGTTGTATTTAGTGTAAAGAAAATTATGTATAAAACCACCTAAAATCTAATATTGTATATTAGCTTTGAAGTTTTTTGCACTTCCCCACTCAAACAGAGTGTTTCATGGCGATTGTGAACATCATTTCGGAAACATAAGCACAAATATAGATTATTTAAAATTAAAATATTAACAATATAAGCATTTAGATATTGGCCCAATGAATGCTGTATTTATAACTAAAATAAAAAGTATATAAAGATGGATTTTTCCTAACCAAAATATTACCGATAATATCAGGAATAAAAGTGGTGTTGAAGTATGAAAGATTATGCATCAGTGGAGCTTAGGAAGAGACTTATCCCCTTTTAATAAAATGGTTGAAAATGGAAGTTTTCAAATCATCACCCTTTGTCCTCGACAGTCCACGTAAAACACTGTTCGATTCACGATGATAAGTGTGGTTACTGTCCTGTCCAGGATGGGCATCTTAAGGTGAGCTATAGTAGCTTTGCATACTTACAGGCCTCAATGCGTAGCTAGCTACGCAGACAAAACATGAGTAAACGCAGTCATCTTGAATGGATGAATTTTACCTGAATTAAGAAGAAGCATATCCATGTAGAGTCAAAGAACAAGCTATGAAATTACTCTGACCCCGTCCGTCACTCTCATACGCTTTACGTTCTCTCATCCTACTTCAAACCTCTCTGGCCATTGGAAACCATGAAACGGGACCAATATATTATCGAGCAGCACAGTGCAGAGATTAATTGTGAACAACATAAAACTCTTCGATTTAGTATACCTCAATGACCTTATTTATTCGTAAAGAGCACGAAATTGCATGAACAAAAATCCTCGTTCCCGCCATTTGAGCTATGCTATGGATGAAATCAGTACCCTAAGCTTCAAAATTTTAAACATTTCAACTTTAAAAATTCATAAGTAATTTTTAACATTATTTGAACTTTCAAAATACATAACCAGCGAGGCATGAATGGTTAAAATTATGTTGGTAAGTTTTATTCATCCAACATAAGATTGACTTGGTTCTAACACAGAGATACAGAGATACATTTATTGTAACCATATTACATAAGAAATTTGAAGTATAAAAAGATTTCCAAATCTTTTTATTTTAATTTTAAGAACAGAGAGAATCAAATAAATGGAGTAATAAACTTCTTCTCAACTTTTGATTAACTTGATTCCTTTTACTATATGAATTTGAATTTATATTGATTATGAA
Source organism: Pinus taeda (assembly GCA_000404065.3). Taxonomy (NCBI): domain Eukaryota; kingdom Viridiplantae; phylum Streptophyta; class Pinopsida; order Pinales; family Pinaceae; genus Pinus; species Pinus taeda. The sequence continues at coordinate 138,749 of APFE030300984.1, read as the reverse complement.
TATGTTATAATTCAACTCCATATTAAATATAAAAGGGATTATATATATTTTAGACAATAACTTATCATTATCAATTTACATTGATTATTAATATGTTATAATTCAATTCCATATTAAATATAAAAGCTATTATATATATTTTAGAAGATAACTCATTATTATAAATTTACATTGATTAACAATATGTTATAATTCAACTCCATATTAAATCTAAAAAAGATTACATATATTCTAAAGGATAACTCATTATTGAAATATTTTTAATTTTTAATTTCAATTTTAAATATTAATTAAATTGATGTATTTTTATTAAAAATCGAGAGGATCAAATACATAGAGTAATAAACTTCTTCTCAAGTTTTGATTAACTTGTTTCCCTTTACCATAAGAATGTGAATTTATATTGATTATTAATATGTTATAATTCAACTCCATATTAAATAAAAAGTGATTACAGATATTTTAGACAATAACTCATCATTATCAATTTACATTGAGTATTAATATGTTATAATTCAATTCCATCTTAAATATAAAAGGGATTACATGTATTTTAGAAGATAACTCTTTATTATAAATTTACATTGATTATTAATAATATGTTATAATTCAACTCCATGTTAAATGTAAAAGGGATTACATATATTCTAAAGGATAACTCATCATTGAAATATTTTGTTTAATTATTTTTTTAAAGAGTTACAGGTTTTTATTATATTTATTATAAAATGCATATTTTAATTAAAAAAAATCTTAATTTCTAATTGTTATATGTTTATCTTTTTATAAAAAGTTAATTCTATAATATTATTTTTGATTTTTTTATAGTTCAATTTTTTTAACAAATCACATGTTAGTTACATATTTTAAAAAATTACACAATATTTTTACTTTCAATTATTATATTAATGTTTTATAATATATTAAGATATTATAAATAGGTGATAAAGTATAATTTGTAAAGTTAGAAATATCTTTATATCTTGACTAAGATTAAAAACAAAAAAAAAACATTTTTAAAATAAGATTTTATGACACTAACATGTTTTGAAATTAAATCAATTTTCTCTTACATTGTCTATTTTGTAATGAAAGCTAATATAATTTTAAAAATATTTGTCACAATACCAACTTTTTTGACTTTTTATGTTAACAAAACTATAGTGATGTTGAAATTTTACGTTTAAAGTGAACATTTAAAATTTGCTTAATGAAAGTACTTTTCTTATTATTAATATTGTTTTTAAATACCATATATCAACTCCATAGCTCTAAAATAATTTCACACAACCTCTTTGACACTAAACTATAAAATCTATACAAAAAAATTTATAAAACCTATAAAATAAATCAACAAATTACATGTAAAATTGTTCAAAAAATATTTCTAATTTGATTCATTAACGCTAAAATTACTTTATTAACTAAATAAATTAGTTTTTAATATTATACAATACTTTTATCTATTGTGATTAATGCTAATCATTGTTATGCTCTTTATGTAAATGCAATTCATCCTCGTCACATGTTCAAGTTATATTAAATTTATTATTACTTTAACTAAATACTCACTATTAGCAACTCACTGAAGAGACATGCTTTATTGCAGTGATGAAAAAGAAGAGGAAAAATCATATATATATATATATACCGGTTGGCAGTTAAACAGGGAAGATTACTTTCTTATTATAACAAAAATCTATATTTAACTATATAAACATGTTCGGTGAGGGATGGAGTTCTTTCTTAGAAGTTACACGACATTATATGTCGAGTTTTATCCATTACCCACTCAAACTTATCCATAAAACATTCTATGTATCAACAGTGCACCTATATCTGTAGAAATGAAACACTGAATCTAGGTTACACAAAGGACTGTTCGATAACATTAGAAGCTGACATTATGCAACTACTCAAATTGAGAATCCTATGTTTTCCAGAAGTTGGTATGCCCCGTAGGGATGCGAAAGGGCCCCTTAACGGCATAAATATCCCGCACTGATATTGCTTTCTCTTTGGTCGGAACTCTTACCGTCCTCGTTCCCAGCGACGCGGACTGACGAGCTAGTTATTGAAAGCTCCAGGTTCAAGTTGAGGTTGAAGCGAGGAGGCTCTTCCCGTCCTAGTTCGCTTGCAGCATCAGAAATTTGCTCGGATTTGGTGCTTAATTCCGACGGGCAATCGAAGAAATGTTCGAAAACTTCATGCGAACGTGCAGTTTCCGCCACTCCAACATTCTGTGGAGTAGAGGGATGATGCTGACAAGTCTTTGGAAAAGGACGACGGGTTAGGGGATCGACCCCCAAGCTGATAAGTTTTCGCTTCAGATGCGAGTTCCAGTAGTTTTTTATCTCGTTGTCCGTTCGTCCTGGCAAACGGCCAGCTATCAAAGACCACCTGCTAGTGACAAGAAAAATGCAACAATACACAATAACTACGCTCAATTCCTTTGTGTCAACAATAAAAGTTCACCGAAAGGTGCTAAGCAAGTCAGAGTAATTGTTCAATTAAACATGCCTATTTCGAAGAAGTGCGTGCAGTCTGAGAATAAGATCGTCTTCATCTTCAGAGAAATTGCCACGTTTCCGATTAGGCCGAAGATAATTTATCCATCTCAGCCTGCAACTTTTGCCACAGCGACGCAGCCCTGTAACATCAAAACTACTTCCTTAGAATCCAATCACAGGGAACATCGCTAAAATGCAAAATGGAAGGGATTTCTACATACATGTAGTAATAGAAATAACTGTGTATGCATATATTAAACCTGCGGCAGTGGGGAGAGAGCGCCAGCAGCCCTCTCCATGAGCCTCAATATATTGGATAAGCTTGTCATCCTCTTCTTTGGTCCAGGCTCCTTTGTTTCTGTCACTGTTTGCGCAACAAGGCGCTCTTCCCATCTTTACAAGTTGTCAGACACAAAGAGAGGGAGCCAAGCGATAATAGAAGGATCGTTTGCAGAACAAAATCCCGTGCAAGCAGGTGGAACCTGTGCGTTATTAAATTGGAGGAAGTGGATGGGCATACTTAGGGGTGGTAGTTAATTAAAACTGTAGATATCGTTGACGAGAATGACCGCTGAAACGTGAGTATAGCCGATAACGTGGTGTTGGTCGGTATATGCATCTTTCACAACGTACACTTGGTTGGTATGTCAAAACCTCACTGTATTGGGAGAAAAATTCAATGGATGTTCTGTTTTCTGGCATCTTGGAATTGACGGTTTACATCGAACTGAAATCCCCATCATGTGTAGGTGTGACCCTTTCGTGATAGTAGAATTTTATGGTAGTAGAATTTTCCTTGAGTTGGATTTTTTTAAAGTTTTTTTCTATTTAATTTGTATAAAATTTAGTAGAGATTTATTGAAATGTGTTTATGAAATTTGGTGAATAAATTTTGTCTATAAAAGTGTTATAAAAAATTTTGGTTCTGCTTAATCCATATATACAATCATAAAAATCAATTTAAACAACAAAAATCAAAATTTCACCACAATTTTTTGAAATCCACAAAACTCCAAAAAAATCACACTTATTCTTAAATCCCTTACCTAATTTAAATAAAACAATTTGGTCATTAATCTTTTTGTGAATGAGACATTAACATCTTGCTTAACTTATATAGTTTTATATGATACTAGAGATGCTTTCCACAATTCTATGAGGTGTTAGGACATTTAAAAAATTATTATTTTTTTTTAAATAAATTTTTTTCTATCTTTTTATTTATTTGTAAAAACATAATATTTTTATTATGTTATTTTATTAAATGATTTTATATTAGTTATTAATTAGGTTAAATTAAGTTATTATTTTAAAATAAAGATTTCAAACTTTTAATTTAATTATTAGTAATTATTATGTAAATGTAGGAATTAAACCATCATTAAATATTACAAAATAGTATTCACAAATCAAATGTATCTATTTTGTGGAAAATAGTTATGCCTTATTTAATTTTTTAATTAAAATAATCATTTACATAAGAATCCACATGAAGATTGTCATGTGAAATGAGTTATTGTCCTTTAAGCATGTAATATTGATAAAATATGGTGCATAAGTTATTGTAACAAACTTTTTGATAAATTAAGACTCTCCATAATAAAATGAATGTATATATGTTTAACTTATATGTTAATTCTCTATCTACATAATAATAATAATAAATCTCAAAAGTATAATATAATTTTTTTATTTTTATTTTTAAATTAAGTCATAATTAATGATATAGTTATTTTTTATGTTTTTTAAAATTACACCATGGGAGTGTTTACTTTGGAATAGTGATTCCAAAATTTTAATTTAATTATCATTAATTATTAGGTGGATGATATGGATTTAGCATATAGGGAATATTTTAAAATATTCCTAATAAAGTAGGTAAAAAGTACGTAATAAAGTAGATAAAATAAAAATTGACATTTATCCCCACCTTCACTCCCTTTTAATTAATCTTAATAATTAAAAAACTGTCATATAGAGAAGTGTTATAAGAAGTGAGTTATGCTTCTTAAGGGATGTACTATTAATAAGTCATGAAGTTGGCCTATACTATTGTAGTAAAACATATTTATAAATTAAGAATCTCCATTCAAAAGCAGAGTTAAATCTCCACAATTATCTTATTCTTTATCTTTATCTATATATATATAATCACATATATGTTTTTTTTAAAAACATTAAATATATGATTAAAAAATTATTTAATATTTAGAGTAATTTAGTCTATTGGCTTTACTAATTTTAAGAGTATGAAATCTATCATAAAATACATATTTTGCTATCATAAAATACATATTTTGACATTTATTAGGAATGGGTATATTTTGTTTTCTCACACAAAAAAGTTCTTTATATTTATGTAGAAAAATAAATGCATATGCTAATTCTACCGAGTTTAACAAATTAAAGTTGTTTTCCCGTCCTAGAAATCTGGAGCCTAAAATAAAAATTACATATACTATACTAACTAGGAGGACAACCGAGTCCCCATTGACTGAGTCACCTCCACGTCAACACAGACATGATTGTTAACATAACCAACCAGAAATATAACATGTTCTTTTGATAGGACATAAGCGTCAATATTCAATTTCGAGAGAATATGACAAAATGAAATATGCTCAAAGGTGTTTTCCACTTCACGAGTGTCAAATAACATCAACTCTAAACCTAGGATTCTTACCATTTCCTTTTGGTTTGCCTAGTCTATTTCCAAATTTGTGTGGGACATCCATTTTCCCGTGGCTTCATCTAATGTTATTGTATTTTCTATATGCAAGAAGCTAAGTGCATAAACTAAAACGTTTACTACTCAAATTGTATGGTTAAATTGATCCAATGTGAAAGTTTTAAGAAATCTAAGAATGACTTTGCTAGATTAATTTCACCAAATTACTAGTATTATTCTGGTACACATTTTTGGGTCATGTGCTTAAGTAGAGATTAGTTAGAAAAATTAATGGATATTTTTCTATTTACCGCTCTTCTTTTGGTCCAAAACAATAAATAACTAGAACTACACAACATGATATACATAAAACAAATCAATTACATAATTACTTATTAAAAAATATGAGAAATACTCTTAAATACACAATACATTTATGCATCTAATCACATGTCCCCAATGATCTTTATATGATTTCTAGATATACCTATTCACACATTGGATGTATGACCTCTTTATCACTATGTTGACCTTATATGACATATAAATTTACATATTATATGTATATTTAACACCATATGTTCCCACCCCTTGGCCCTAGGGTCATACCATATATATTTAAGCCAATATATGCCTTCCTTAGACTAAACATATAGTACCACCCTTTAAAATATGTGTCTACAAAGATTTATAGTTAACTGTGTTACATTTGATGAAACAAACAATAGGATTTTCATATATTCATACATTCATCTTCCTATTGATGATCATCCATCCATTCAAATTCAGTAGTTGTTGCATAATTTTCTTCCCTTTGATTCCATGTCTTTTTTTTTTACTTATATAATTGGTAGTATTCCTTCGTCTTCTAAAATATACTATTGAGTAATGATTCGGGGATCTCCAATTTATTGTAGTTGGTGGTATTTGATAAAGTCATGTTGAATAATGATTTGGTCTTTATTTATTTCATGAGTATTGGTGGGTACTCTCTCTTATTTCTTGATAATGTTGATATGGATCTTATTTTCTTCCTTTGTAATGATGATACCAATCCTTTTTTATTCATTAAAATATTACATGGTTGTGATTGTAATACCACGAAATGACTTCGTTAATGACTCATATATCATTTATAGTTTTATTTATATAGGAAAATGGAAAAATAAATTTTGAATTATTCTTTTATTTTCTAACATAAGGAGAAATAATTCATGAGAATTTATCTTAGAATAGCTCATTCTCTCATAGTTATGTCAAAGGATAACAAGAGAGATTAACCTCTAACTTTTATGGAAAATAGTTAAAACTAGTGATGCCTAAGAAGGAATAAAAGGAAGAAAAAGGAAAAATGAACTCTCTTCCCCATTTTATGGGTATGTGGTTGGTATGAAGTATTAGTTATTTTTTTGGAAGAAGAATCCCAAACCTTTCTGAGAAAAGAGAGAAACTACCGTGTAAGTGAATAAAATAAGGTGGGAGAGAAGGACAATGTAGTGGAGTTTAGATGAGATATTGTTGAAGGCAAATATAGTATCAACTTTAAACCTTCGCATCGAGAGATATATATTGGTAAACACAAGGAAGGGTTTACAGGATGATACATAAGGTGTGGAGGATACAACTCCAAAGCTTCCTAGTTTTACCTCACAGCTAGAGGTGGATCTCAGGGGGAACCGCCAAGAGAGGATAGTTCAAGTTTGGGAGGAACTTGGAAGCCTCTAGCATACTTTTCAAAGAATAAATAGACATGTACTTGTATTGAGAGGCAAGTAGAGTTCTATGGTTGAATGAATGTCAACACAATAAACTATAATTTTTTTTGTGATACTGACATTATGGTTGTAGGTATATTAGGGAATACAAAAAAGAAAACTAGAGAAATCATTGCTATAAACAAAAATAAAAATAAAGGAGAAATTGGTAATTCTTAGAAATAAAAGGGAACTAATACTTACTATTAAAAAAATAGTATATGTTGAGCAGGAACGAGACTCATGAGATCTATATTTATATGACAATTAGGAAATTGTAACAATAATTAAAAAATGGTAGATAACAGAAGAAATGTTTTATTTAAAATAAAAATTTTAATTGTTTATAAAGTAGTACTTAAGATATATTAACTCAATAAATAATGTAGGAAATGTTAGGACGCTTGAGCCGAGGTTGAATTCTTATATCCCTCGAAGAAAACAAAAATAAGGTAAAATGGTAGATAACATAAGAATTGGTTTCTTTAAAACAAAAATGTTAATTGTTTCTAAAGTAATAGTTAAGATATAGTAACTTCTTAAATAATGTAAGGAAGGTTGGGAGGCTTGAGCCTAGGTTGAATTCCTATATCCCTAGAAGAAAAAAAAAATATGGTAACCATGCTTTCTAGGAAAGTAATTTGAGTTATGGAAGATACACCTCAATGATAAAACCTTAGTGTCGTGATTACGGGCAAGCTTGGAACCTTAGACATATAGATAATGAGGATGTAGAGTTTTATATATAAACATATATTTATGTATTTAGCGAGAATAAATTATACTTCCTTTAATTCTATGCATAATAGAAAATACACAAAGTTAATAGACCTAAGAAAATATTAGTGGAAAGTTCTACTAAAGATTAGAAAAAATGAGAATATTCGAACTATTATTTATAAGTATCCAACAACTTTTATATACATCTAAGAAAGAGATATTGTTACACATATGTATAAATATGTTACAAAAAAACCAAATGAATTCTATAGGATGTTCCAACAAGAAGTAAACCAGATAGGTGTGAGCCAACTACTACGAAAACTTTTTAAGAAGGAAATACCATAAAGAATTGGAATAATAAACTCTTCACTTGATACATGATCAAAACTAACAAATGAGAATATAGGAAGTCTCATGCATGTGGTTGCGTTCAAAAATAATTCAAGAAAACCAAGAAATGTGTAAGAGTCTCTCGTTGATTTTCCATGAAATTAAAATAATATCAATGTAATGGGACACGTATTCAAAGATTAATGGTGGAGAAGACATCCTAATGGGGATCACTTTCAATTTATTAATGGCTATGAAAATTGTCAAAGGAATTGGGAACATGGCAATAATTGGTATTTATTTCTGAAAATAAAGGAAAATATGAGAGATAGGAGAAATAAGAGAAAGGGAAGGCATAGAGAAGATTATGAAAAATGAAGAAGATGGAGATACAAAAAAAAAAAAAAAACACCTAAGAATCAGCTAAAAACTTTTTGCTCATTTTTTGATGAGGATCAACTAAGGATAAGGAATAAGCATTTGGGCAAGCAAGAAAAGAAACAAAGGGTGCACAAGGGAAAAGTTGGACAACAATAAGTAAGGGCAAAGATTGGTTGTGGATTAAATGTTATAAGGTGCATGTGTGGTCTAGGCTAACTGGATTTGAATGCATGGTACATTGATTGACAATGGGTTTAGCCTTGCCTTTCTATTTTGTAGATAACCATGGTGTTTTGGGTTTTCCACTTGTTATTAGTTTTTTGGTGCTAAGGTTCCATATGGCTGGGTTGGAACAAATTTTCTTGAGATCCTAGAATAATATGGGTTGAGTTACTAGTTCCTGGAATCATAGGTTGGGAGAAACGATCTAGAACTCTTCATGGGTTGATTTATTAATCGATGTAGCAACAATTAGAAAAATTCTTTAGAAGCCCTTGAAGGTTGTGTGTTGAGTTAGTACTTCTTGGAGAACTAGATAACTTGGGTAAATATTGATCGATTTCATGTTAGTGATTTCTGAATTGTAGAGGTGGAATCACTATGGTTGAGGGTTGTAGTGGCTTTTCCTCTGTAATCCCTGGTTTATTTTGTCTTGATATATCCCATGATGCTCCACATTAATGCTTGGAATATGGCATGGGGGTGATTGGTTGAAAGAAAGATTTGGTTCAACCCATTCTATGGTCGAGTGGTAAGTGGAAGTCCCCGAATTCATTGGAATTTTCAAATGTAATGTGAGATATTTTCCTAATGTGATCTATGAGAATTTTTAGTGACTATGTTGGTGATGTTATGGCTGATTTGGCATGGTTTCCATTCTATTTTTATGTTGGGTATATCTTGATTTTATGATGTATTCCATTTATTGATCTTGACATATATTGAATATTTATTGAATGGTTCATGCATGCATGGGCTATCAAGTGTTATTTCATCTAGATTAAGAGGGATTGGAGCATTCTTGGTGATTCTCAAATGCATATCATGACTTTATGATCATATATGTATTTACTACTTGTACCTTGCATGTTTTTCATATGTTTGACGAAATGTTTGTTATGGATTAAGAATATTTGGGTCAAGTTATTGCTTGAATTTTGATTGGTTGGCTTTTTCATCACCTTTGATTACATTCTACAAAGTTATAGGAAATTCAGGGTAGGGGTCTGGAGGTTATCCTGAAAGCATTACACAGTTCCTCAAACCACATGCTCAAAACAGGAGGAATTGGGCCATAACTACAGGGAAGAAATCTTATGAATGTTGTTATAGGATTTCAACCACACAAATGCAATGTGTAGGGTGTTTTTATGGTGCTAGGTAAGAGAAAAGGGGTTCTCGCTTAGGGATTAGACACCAGGGGTGGTTGTTCAACTTGGGAGTGATTTGTAGTCCTTGTAGGATGTCAATAAGTGTTGAGCTTGTAAGTCCCACTTCCTTAACTAAATCTCGGAGTTGTGGTCATTTCATATGACACTTTTATCATGTTTATCTTAGTGAGCTTTTGAATTTGGGTAAATGTGGTAGGAGGCATTAGAAAATGGTATTAGGGAAAGTTTTGCAACACTAGAGATTAAGCAAAAGCAGATTGTTGTATAGGTTTGTATGGTTGGCATGCAGGTATGATTCTCTATGGTTTTTATACGGATTTTAATTATATCCATGATAAATTCTAGATGATTACTGTGTTCATATGCACGTGCATTGGTTAGTCATGTGTGTCACTTAACTTGTTGTTATATGCATTGCGATCATATGCATGATGGTTACTTTCATTACAATTCAGTTCTTGATATCATTATGTATCACGCTAATATGAGTTGGCCATTTCAAATAAATATTCTTATGATATTCATGTATGAGTTGATATAGTTGCGATTTTGTGTCATACTAATTTCGATTAAACTGTGTAGACATGATTATTATACATGCATGTTAGTTGTTTGTGATTTTATCATGTTAGCATGTCAATTAATTAATATTATGAATATCATAACCTTATTTATGTTCGATTTAATGTGCTTGTGAAGTTATATCATTCTAATCCGTATTGATTGTGGAGATGAGATGAGATAACCTCCCCTAAAATACATTGAAGTATAAATTTGATTATGTCTTCTATTTAGTTTTTCTAACATGGCATGATTGCAGGAAATAGAAGATCAAATATGAAGAGAAGTATAGTGGACCACACCTCACATTACTCTTCTTACAATCCTGAGGTGAATTTAGTGGAATGGGAAATATTAATTGAGGACCAAGGAGAAGAGTATTCTCCTAGATTGGAAAATCCATTAGCAACCCTGAAGCAGAAAATTATGATTTGCAAGGCAATCAATGATAAATCGATTGAGTCATAGGAAATACTTGGTAGAGCTCCGTAAAAGAAATTTGAGGTTAGTATAGTGACCCTTCAGATCCTATCATATTTTCATAGATAGGGCTGATGAGCCGCAATATTGTAGTAAGGATGTTGCAGCTCCTAAGGAAACCAACATTATAATATGAAACCAGGATTCGTAAAAACTTGGAGGTGACAGTGTTATACACAAATCAAATATAATAGTCTACTCTTGTCACTTCTCAACTAGCATGACAGAACACTAGGCTTTTCCAAACCAGTCTTCTATTTCCTAGAAGGAGGTTGGCTAGTGACAGTGAATGTAAAGCTATCTTTGATGTCGAAAGCAAATGTTTGCCTATCTTAAAGAAATGATAGTGATGAATAGAGATTGCTATGAAGTGACATGAAATTAACAAGCTAATAATCAACATGCATCACCTTGCAAAAGAGACCTAATTTAAGCTTGCATTCTATCATCTGTAGGTTTTAACCCCATACAGAAATTACCTGAATACAAATTCTAAATCACAGGAAAAATAAAAATGCGAGAGCATAACACATAAAACATGTATACACAGAGATTTCCCACTGGATCCCAAAACCGGGACTACCAGCTTGATTTTTCATTATGTTCCTTTCAATGTTACAATACATATTCATACATGCCGAAGCATCCAATACCATGGACCGAAAAACCAACACATCCAAAACCATGGACCGAAAACCATCACGTCCAAAAAACATGTGTGAAAATCATGCACAAAACCATAGGTGGGTCCGCCCAACCTAACATAGGGTCCAAAACCAAAATTTTCTAGCGCGCTACCCTGGACCCCATAAAGTGGGGTTACGGGTATCCCTCAAACCCCATGTTAACTATGTGGAAAGAATATAACACAACCCAACAATCTCCCACTTGTTGTTTTCTTTCCATAGGGGGCCACAGGAGAGCTTAGTCATTTTTCCCGCCCTGAAACACCCATCGTTTCTCTACACCAAGAGAACTTCTCAGAGATCACATATTTTGTCAACGCATCTGTAGTATTCTTCAAAGTGTCCACCTTTACCAGCAATACCTTTTTGTCTTCTATCATATCCCTCACAAAGTGATACTGAACATCAATGTGCTTTGTCTTTGAATGATAAGCAGGTTCTTTGCCAAGAAAATTGCACTTTGGCTGTCACAGTCTATCCTTATAGCTCCCTGTACTAACCCCATATTTGAACACAATCTCTGCAACCAAACTGCTTCCTTGCTTGCATGAGTGGTGCCATGTATTCTGCCTCTGTAGTTGATAGTGCCACTACAGATTTTTTCTTACTCATCCAACTGACTACACCTCCAAATAGGTTAAACACATACCCACCTGTAGATCTTCTCTGATCCAGATCTCCAGCCTAGTATTCATCAACAAAGCCACGAATATCCAACACTCTGTCCAATCCTGGTCTTCCTTGGTAGCACAAACCATAATCACTAGTGCCACGCAAATACCTGAAAACCCGCTTCACTGATATCCAATGCTCCTTCCCTGGTTTTGACATAAACCTGCTCAATACTCCCACTGCATGTGCAATGTCTGGTCTAGTACAGACCATTGCATACATCAAGCTACCAACTGCAATTGCATATGGAACACAGGACATCTCCTCTTCCTCTTCTTGTGTCTTGGGACACTGTTCAGCAGATAACCTGACACCTACAGGAATAGGAAACTTCACCGGTTTACTATCCAGCATATTAAACCTCTGTAGTATTGTCTCGACATACTTCCTCTGATTTAACTAGAGCTTCCTCTTTTCCTAATCTCTTTTAATTTCCATGCCCAAAATATAGTTTGCAGCACTGAGATCTTTCATGTCGAATTTGGACGACAATTGGGTATTCAAGTCCTGGATAATTTCTTTGTCATTTCCAACCAGCAATATATCATCCACATACAAGACCAGATAAATAACACAGTCACCAATTAATTTAAAATACACACAATGATTGGCTTTGCTTCTGGTGAAGCCAAGTCCCCGTATAAATGTATAAAATTTCTGATACCACATCCTTGGTGACTATTTTAACCCATACAGAGACTTCTTTAACTTGCTTACCAGTTCTTTCTTACCCTTCACCGCAAAGCCTTCAGGTTGCTTCATGTAGATTTCCTCTTCCAAATTCCCGTGAAGAAATGTTGTCTTCACATCCATCTGTTCTATCTCAAAATCAAAACAGCAGCAACAGATAAAAGTAATCTAATAGAAGTTACCTTGGCAACAGGAGAAAAAATATCACCAAAATCAATTCCCGGCACCTGGGAATAACCTTTGGCTACCAACCGAGCTTTGTATTTCTCCACCTTCCCTTCTGCATTTGTCTTCTTCTTGAACACCCATTTGCTGCCAATGGGTTTCCTTCCAGCCCGCAACTCCACCAGATCCCAAGCCTCATTTTTGTGCAAAGATGCCATTTCATCAACCATGGCCTCTTTCCAGAGTTTTCCATCCTCTGAATCCACTGCTTCCTTCACAGTTCTGGATCATCATCAGTAACAGACAAAGCAAAATTTGAACAGAAACCAGATGAACTTACCTTTTGCTGCATTCTGTCTCGAGCACTCTCACACCGATTTGTGCTCTTCATCTCTGAAATTCCTTCTGCTAACACGATCTGATCTTCCTCCTTTATTCAAAAACTCGCATCTTCACGGGTTCCTTTGTGGACTTCATGTTTAATAACATCTTTCACCTCTCTGAACACCACATCGCAGCTGTACACAACCTTCTGTGTGACTGGGTTCCAAAGTTTATAACCCTTTAAACCATCCTATACCCAATAAAGATGCACTTTTCAGATTTACTATCCAACTTGGTTCGGTTCTCCTTTGGAACATGTACATATGCATCACATCCAAATACCCTCAGATGTGAAAGAGAGGGTTTCTTACCAGTCCATACTTCTTGTGGAGTTCTATCCTCCAACGCTGATGAAGGTGACCTATTGACCAAGTAACATGTAATATCCACTGCCTCTGCCCAGAATTCCTGTCCTAACCCGGCACCACTGAGCATGCTTCTTGCCCTTTCCATCAACGTCTTGTTCATTCTTTCTGCGACTCCATTTTGCTGAGGTGTATAATATGGAGTAGTCTTCTGCTGTGCTATACCACACTTCTTACAGAATTCTCAAATTCCTTGCTGCAGAATTCTCCACCATTATCTGTCCTCAGCACCTTTATCTTCTTCTCTGTCTGATTTTCCACCAGAGCCTTAAATTCTTTAAACCTGTCAAAGACTTCAGATTTCTTCTAAAGGAAATATATCCATGTATTCCTTGAGAAGTCATCTATAAATGATACATAGTACACAGACTTACCCAGTGATGGAACTTTCACA
>APFE030300984.1:97618-122974 GCA_000404065.3 Pinus taeda | reverse complement strand
ATTCTTCCTCCTTTAGTTCAAACTCTATCTTCACAGGTTCCTTTGGTTGGACTTCATGTTTGATAACATATTTCACCTGTCTGAACACCACATCTCGATTGTACACAACCTTCCATGTGACTGGGTTCCAAAGCTTATAACCCTTTAAACCATCCTTATACCTAGTAAAGATGCACTTTTCAGATTTACTATCCAACTTGGTTCGTTTCTCCTTTGGAACATGTACATATGCATCACATCCAAATACCCTCAGATGTGAAAGAGAGGGTTTCCTTACCAGTCCATTCTTCTTGTGGAGTCTTATCCGCCAACGCTGATGAAGGTGACCTGTTGACCAAGTAACATGCAGTATCCACCGCCTCTGCCCAGAATTCCTGTCCTAACCCGGCACCACTGAGCATGCTTCTTGCCCTTTCCATCAACGTCTTGTTCATTCTTTCTGCGACTCCATTTTGCTGAGGTGTATATGCAGTAGTCTTCTGCCGTGCTATACCACACTTCTTACAGAATTCTTCAAATTCCTTGCTGCAGAATTCTCCACCATTATCTGTCCTCAGTACCTTTATCTTCTTCTCTGTCTGATTTTCCACCAGAGCCTTAAATTCTTTAAACCTGTCAAAGACTTCAGATTTCTTCTTAAGGAAATATATCCATGTATTCCTTGAGAAGTCATCTATAAATGATACATAGTACACAGACTTACCCAGTGATGGAACTTTCACAGGTCCAAACACATCACTGTGCACAAGCTCTAATATTTGTTTCGTCCTCTTACCACCAGAGGGGAAACTCACCCGATTCTGCTTCCAATATACACAATTTTCACAGAAATCAAAATCCAGAGAGCTATTACTCATACCTTCTACCATACCTTTACCATGAAGTATTCGAAGGCCCTTCTCTCCAATATGTCCAAGCTTTTGATGCCACAGCATGGTCTTCTCTCCAGAGACCACTAGATTTTCTGCTCCATTTTCAGGAACCATAGAACTATGCACCCGTCAACAACAGTGCTACCTTGCAGCTTGTACAGAGTTCCAATCCGAACTCCCCGCATCAATACCAGTGCTCCTCGAACCATCTTGCATGTATCCTTCTCGAACACTGTCTTTATGCCTGCATCATCCAACTTGCTTACAGAAATCATATTTCTGGCCAACGCAGTAATATGCAGAACACCCGGAAGGGTTCTAACCCTTCCACCTTGCAGCTTCAACTTTACTTTTCAACGACCAATGATTCTAGCCTTCCTATCATCTCCTAAGAAGACATCACCACCATCGTATTTCTCATACTCGCAGAACCACTCTCTATGGGGAGTGAAATGAAAGGATGCACCCGAGTCAATTAACCATCCTCATGATCTACATGTGTACTTGAAGAAGCCAAGTACACATCCCCACCTTCATCTGAGGTGGTTTTTGCCTCTGCAGAAGGAGCATCATTAGATCCCTTTCCTTTATCAGGAGCTTTAGATTTACACTCCCTTCTGGAGTGCCCTTCCTTTCTGCATTTCCAGCACACCACCTTTGTAGGTTTTCCTGGAGATTTAGATCTCCCTCTAGATTTAGATCTCCCACTCGATGACTTATTTTTGTTTCTGTTCTGGGACCGTCCTCGTACAGACAAGGCATCACCATTCTGGCTGTCCATATTTTTCCGCCTCATCTCCTCCGTCAGCAAGGCTGAGACTATTTCATCAAACTGCAAAGCAGTTGCATTGCTACCTATTGCAATAACCAGACTATCCCACGAATCTGGTAGAGAACACAACAGACTGATGCACTTATCTTCATCTGAAATTTTAATATCAACAGATGATAACTAACTTACCACAGTGTTAAACACATTCAGATGCTCTGTCACTGAGTCTCCATCTTTCATCCTCAGGTTATACAGCTTTTTCCGTATGAATAGTTTATTCACCAGAGACTTCGATTGGTACAAACTCCCTAACTTGTCCCAGAGAGCCTTTACCATAGCTTCCCCTGATACATTCAGCAATACTGAATCTGAGACACACAATCATATTGTGCTCTTTTCCTTTCAATCCAGCTTCTTCCATTCTTCATCGGTCACTCTCGTTGGTTTAGTACCCGGATCTACCGCGATCCACTGATCTTTATCCACCAACAGATCCCCCATCTTGAGTTTCCACAACTTAAAACTCTGACCATTGAACTTCTCAATCTCTATCTTTCTGTTGCTCGCCATCTTCTTTCACCACCAGAATTGATCTCGCAGATCTCCCACTGAACAGGGTCTACCACAGGCCCGAGCGAAACCCCTCAGCAACAAAGGCATCCACTTGAAGCCAAAACAACTCTGATACCAAATGTAGGTTTTAACCCCGTACAAAAAAATTACCTGCATACGAATTCTAAATCACAGGAAAAATAAAAATGTGAGAGCATAACACATAAAACATGTATACACAAAGATTTCCCACTGGATCCCAAAACCGAGACTACCATCTTGATTTTTCATTATGTTCCTTTCAATGTTACAATACATATTTATACATGCCGAAGCATCCAATACCATGGACTGAAAAACCATCGCGTCCAAAACCATGGACCGAAAACCATCGCGTCCAAAAAAACATGTGCGAAAATCATGCACAAAACCATAGGTGGGTCCGCCCAACCTAACATAGGGTCCAAAACCAAAATTTTCCAGGGCGCTGCCCCGGACCCCATAAAGTTGTGTTACGGGTACCCCTCAAACCCCTTGTTAACTATTTGGAAAGAATATAACACAACCCAACATCATCTAGCTCTCTTGACTAAGTAGACATGGAAATTATCCTAATAATTCTATTTCTAATGTATGCATGCACCGGCTAAATATTGCACAAAATAGTCTTTTGGTTTTCAATTTAGAAATGTGAATTGTAAGCTAAAAAGGTTGATCTTTTGAAAGGGAGGAAGATATGGAAAAGATGATCCAAAATGGAATTGAGGTGTATGGAATTCAAGTTGGAGACCTGCCTAGGCTCTAAGCATCATTTCTACCCAAAATAGTCTAAAGCAGGTTGTTAAATGTTTTCTTGTAGTTGCTACAGGATTTCCTGTAGTTACTACAGGATGTCCTCGGTTACTACATGAAACTTAGTTGAAATTTGTAGGAAGGTAGGGAAGGTGAAATGAAGTGTTGGGAAGATGTATGATGGTGGAATAAGGTATGGGATGTGAATGCTACACAAGGATCAACCCAACTGTTCAGGATGGTTGGATTTGCTAAATGTGGTTGTCCATAGTGGGTATAAACAAAAAATTGAATTAGTGGTTGGTAGGATTATGTGAGAGGTAGAGAATAGTTAGATGAGGTTTCTGGAATGCGTTCCTCCCTACAAATAAATTACTCCTACAACAACCCATATACTTTTCTTCTTTCATGCACAACTTTAAGTAGATGTTGGAAATATGAGTTGAATTCGTGTGACTAATCTATTATTCTAATATAAGGGTACATGTAAAAAAAGAGGAACCTATGCTGCTAGTGTTGGGCCCTAACCTAAGAGCTTTAGCCCTCTGAGTAAAATTAGTGTTGGATCAAAGAAATTGTTTTCATTATCAACAAAATCTCAAAAAATAACACGATAATAATAGTCGCAATATCTTAACTCAAAATTTCCTCTTGGCTACAATAAGTAGTTGAATCATAATGAGGCCCTAATGCTTCTTATTTGTAGAATAGAAGATACCAAAAAATTCCTTAAAATTAGCAAGGCTTTTCTCCCGAACACGAGATTTACCTGTCTTCAACTACCACTAGCTTTGTTGCAAATGAACTCGGTGGGCTTGGGCGCTTGTAACTCTGAATCTATGAGATCTAGTGGAGGAATATTCCAGTGATTTAGGAGTTGAGGGAGACCAAATCTCCTAAAATTCCTCTTGCTTGTCCTCTTCGATTTCCCACACTTAAATTAGCCCAAAACGGCTTCAAATCCTGCAATTAATGCACATTAGGCCACATGACATAACATCTCACCTTTACTCTTCTCACTAAGAAAAATATAATAAAATATGTAAAGACTTGTGAGAAAATTTAATTTTAATAAGATAGAGAGTGGTATTATGGCCCATATAATTTAAATATTGATGAGCCTCGTCATCCCTGAAAGTGTTTCTTATCCTCTGAGAAACTTAGTCTTGTGGCCTCTCTGACATCCCATGCCTCTGTTGATGGGGTTTTCTCTTGTGGATAAACCCATACATGATTCTCTATTTCCTCCTACTACTTTATTTCTTCTTCCTCCTTTCTACCTTCTAGCATACCTAATAGAAAGGATGGACTTAGTTTTAAACCAATCCAATTGATTTTGAGTCCCTGTAGTGTGTTCTTATATAGCGAGGTCCTTTCTAGTTCAATTTTCATCCTTTCAAGGGAATGATACTCCTTGACGCTTAGGTTGTATGGTAGGGTGCTCCATCTCCTTTCGCATGCTTATTGGCCTTCATTCCCGAGCAATATCAAGGTGTTCTCAAAATATGCGATTTCTTGCTCTTGTGTAGATAGTTATCTTGGTCCAAGTTGGGGATGATTGGTGATGATGGTGTGGGTGCTAATGACATCCATTAAATTTATTTTTTCTTCCCTAATGTAAAGAGACTCCCTTTCTTCTCTTTCCAACACCCTCTTCACCTCCTTAGCCCTAGCCTCCTCATGACTCATCAATCATTCGAGGGCCATTAGTTGTAATCACCCAACTTTGCACTGGGGTCCCACAAATTCAAGTCTATTAAGGACAAGTTGTGCAAATAGAATTAACATATCTTGACCTTATCCTCTGGGGTTCTCTTGTCACATAGTTCAATGAACTACCTATAGTCTTGTAAAGGCATGGTCCCCTATTACGTTAGTGCCTTGATTTGAAATTACAGCCATTGATCTTTGACGTACAAATAATTGGATTTTTGTGGCACCCTACAGTGGAGTGCCTTCATGGAGAGGCTTGCCATGGTGGCTAATTGGCTCTCTTTTTCCTGTAACTACCTCCTTAACCATCAGTTTTCTTCCTCTACTTGAGATCTCATAATTAATTCCCTATCTCTTAACATACTCAACTCTCTACCCATCTCTAGTAGTTTCTCTTCCATATGGCCTACATCCTCTACCTTCCTTGATTGGTAAGTTGCCATCCAATGATGCGTCCTTCCCCTCTCTTTCTCAATCTCAAAGGAAAGAAGGATGGAAACTTTTTCTAGTATTACTCTACTTCCCTCAATGAATTTAAAATAAGAGCTTAGATTGGGCTATGGGATAGGCTCCTCCAGATCTTGGAACTCTCCCTTAGATTTCTTTGGAGAAGCTTCCCCTCCTCCACATGTGTTGCTACTTCCTTTCCTTCCCTTTGTCCTTGTTTTCCTTCATGTTTCTTCTTCTGTGTTTCCTATAGTGCTAATAGAGTTTATTGTAGGACTATCTGAGGATCCTCTCGAAGGATTTTTCCTTTCTAAAATGGTGTCAAGGGTCCCTTATATTTCTTTTCTAATGTTTTCCTCATGCTAGTTTCATAACATAGGTGATTGGAGACTTTAGGTAAGATGTTTCTGATATGCCCTCTTCACCCTTTATTTCAAGGGAAACCAGCTTTTATTTCTCTTTTGGTGACTCAATTATGATTGGATTGCTAGTGGGTGTTTGTGGTGTCCCTTGTTTGATCCTGATACTTCTCCTTGTTTTGAAATAGAGAGGAGTATTCTTTTGTATTTTCCCTTTTGACTTGAGAGGTATGCATAGGGAAATCAAGGCAACAATTAAGTCCTTCTAAGTGGCTTTAGGGGGCAACCATGGATATTCCTCCCTTTCCTTTTTATGTTCATCAGGGATTGCTTCTTCCTTCTAATCTTCCTCTTAACTTTTCTCCTCTTCTCCTTCTTCTTCCTTTGTTCTCTCTGGTTTTGCCTCCTCTTCCTCCTCTGGTCTTCATCTTCCTCTTTAGGTTCTTCTTGATGCTCTTCTACCTCTTCTTCACCATTAGAGGTATTGCCCCTATCATATGCAAGGGATTATATTTCAATCTGAACCATTAGAAGTCCGAAAAATGCACAAAAATTGGTTTTTGATGCCTCGAATTGAGGATGGATGATGGAGACATAGTAGGTATGGGAGTTATGAAGTGAATGGAGGAAGAATGGGGTGATTTTTGGCTTGTTGTCCCCTGAACTCTGAGTCCTTTGTTTCCATTAAAAACCTACAAAAATCACAAAATTTTATTAGTCGGAAGGTTTGAGGTCCCTAACATGGCATTTTTCTTTTTTTATTTTCTCCTTTACTTCCTTTATTTTTTGAAAGACACACAGGTCGGCTAAAAGGAGGTTTTCAACTTGTTTTCCTTCCTTAGGTGTATCAAGGTAGTTTTTCATTAAGGGATATTTTTATTTTCATTTTTTTACTCTCGAGCTGCCTCGAGGAGGTTTTCAACCCAAAAGTTGTCCTCATAGAGGTTTTCACCTAGGTCCCTAATTTATGTTTTCTTTTTGAAAAATAAAAACAGTCTCCAAGAATTTGGTGAGTTAGAATTTGAGACACTTCTAAGCACATTCACTTCCTTACTGGTAGTAGTGATGAACTCTTCATTTGACAGAGGTATTTTATAGGTTTTCAATTTGTATCCATTGACAAGCGAGGGGATGCCTTCTTCATTAATTGTCCTTATTTGGAAAACCCCATTGTCATGGCACTTTTCTATCAAATATGGGCCTAGCCCCTTGGTCATCACTTTTCCTTTGAAGTCCTTAAACCTAGAGTCATATAGCAGATCCCAATCGCCTTCTTGAACAACTTTGTATTTGTTATTTTTTTCATCCCAAACCTTTGCTTTGTACTTGAATAAATTTTGTGTGTAGGATGGTATGCATCATGAATTCATCTAAACCATTGAGTTGGAGTAGACTCTCTTTTTGTGTCTTTGTAACAAGAAAATCCATCTATGACCAAGAAGAGCCTCTTTCCATAGACCAAGTCATAAGGGGTGAAGCCAACGGTTGTCTTTTAGGTTGTATTATAGGCCCAAGTGTCCTCCACTAATCTGTCAGCCAAATATTTTGTGTTGCTTCTCACAACCTTGGTGAGAATTCCTTCCAATGCTCTCTTAGTAATGTCTGCTTGTCCATTGGCCTAAGGATGACAAGAACTTTACTTCCAATGTTTGATATTATGTTGCCTCAAAAGATTTTCAATCAGGTGTGAGGTGAATTGAGCTTCCTGATCAATGACTAGCTCTCTAGGGTACCCAAACTTGTAAAATGCATTCTCCCTTAAGAACACAACCACTTTCTCTTATGTGGTTACCTTGAAAAACTTGGTTTCATCCCACATTATCAAATAATGAGTGCATATAGTTATGTATTTTTTTTGCCCTAATGCTGGATCAATGAGCCCAATGAAATCCATGCCCCACTTGTAAAATGACTCAAGATTCACTTGAGGTTGTAAAGGAATTTCATCCTTGGGAGTATGTTTCCCCATTCTTTGGCAGTGGTCACACCGACTGGTGTATCTTCTTACATCTTGGTGCAGATTGGGCTAGTAGTAGATAGCTTGCAATACCTTGAAGGTTGTCCTCTTGGATGCAAAGTGACCTCCAAAAGGACCATCATGACAGGCCAGAAGGATTTCAAATACTTCGTCCTCCTTGACACATCTCCTTAAAATCTAATCTAGGCCTAACTTGAAGATATTTCACCCAATCCAAGTGAATGGGATGCTCCTTCATACAATTTCGTTTTTTTCCTTGGAGGACAGATTTGGAGCGAACTGTGCAACCACTAGATAGTTTTCTATGTCAGCAAACCATGGAGAGGGAACTGAAATAGAAAATAATGATCATCTATCAGTTGATCGTCAACCATTCATTGCTCACCTGCAGGCAAAGCACGTCTAGAAAAAAATTATACAACTACATTTTCTCTTCCATGATTATCAATGATATTTGGATGAAGCTATTGTAATAAAATAAACCATCTTATAATTATGCCATCCACATCTAGTTTGTTCATCAAATATTTAATAGTAGCATAGTTACTGTGTACAAAGTTCTGGTAACCATTGATGTAGTATCTAAACTTATTCAAGGAATGGACAATAGCTAGGAGCTCTCTTTCAATCGCAGTATAGTTCAACTCAGCATTGGAAATATTTTTATTGATGAAATAAATAGCATAATGAAAATTGACATCTATCTGGTCTAGAGTAGATCCTATAGCTTTTTCAAAGGCATCAACATGGATGTGGAGAGGAAGAGCCCAATTTGGGTCTCGGAGTATGGGTGCAGTAGTCAACTTCTCCTTTAAGGTTTCTAGGGCCTCTTGACAGCTCTCTAACTAGTAAAATTTAGAGTCCTTGGCCAATAGTGAAAAGTAAGGTGATGCTACCTTGTTGAAGTCCTTTATTAATCTCCTATAGTATCCAACTAAGCCCAAGAAACTTCTAAGATCCCTCTTATTTTGAGGAGTAGGGATGATTTCTATGATAGATATTTTATTTGGGTCCACTTGTAGTCCTTCCTAGGATATAGAGTGACCTAGAACAGTCTCTTCTTTCATAAAGAATTCACACTTCTCAAAACTACACGATAGGTTCATTTCAATGTAATCATTTAATACATTCCCCAAGTTAGAGAAATCCTCAAGGAAATCATGCCCATAGGGAATGAAATCATCCATATAGATTTCTAAAGAGACATAGACTAACTCTGCAAATATGCTCAAAAATACCCTCTGAAAAGTGGCAGGGGCATCACATAATCCAAAGGGAAGGACCCTATAAGAAAAAGTACCCAAAGGAAAAATGAAGGTGGTTTTATCTTGGTCCTCTGGGCTGATCTAGATCTGATTGTATCCACTAGATCCATCTAGGAAAGAGAAGAACTTATTTCCTACAAGACCATCTAAGACTTGATCAGTGAAAGGTAAAGGGAAATGGTCTTTTTTGGTGGCTTTGTTTAATTCTTTGTAGTCCACACATTTCGTCCATTTTCCATTCTTATTTGGTACCAGAGCTAGAAGAGACCAACTCACTAGCATAGATGGGGTAAATGATCGCTGAATCCAACAACATCTAAAGTTCTTGTTTAACTATGTCTTTGAGGTCAAGGTTCATTCATCTTCAAGGTTGGCACAATTTATTGAAGCCTTCCCTTATGTAAATGTGTTGAGTACACACCGAAGGGTTCACTCCCTTAGTTTCCTTATAACTCTAGGAAAATCCATGCAGATGCTCTTTTAGTGTTTGCTTAGGGGGTCCTGACCTAGTTTCAAAGTTAATTGCACCAACCAACAAAAACCTACATTATTGGTGGAATGAAAGAACCAAGTTTCATCATCCAGAGACTAATTTGATGTATTCCAATGCCTTAGATCTGCCTCTGCACAAATCTATAGACTTCTAGGGCTCGTTACCATAACTCTTCTAAAATGCCCTTCATACCTTCACGAAGGGCTACGATTAGTCCTTGTGAACCTTTAATAGTTGATTTACTTACTTACACGTATAAGAAAGAAATCCTAAGTTGGAGTTCACACATATCTACATAATTCCCTAGGAAAAAGAAGATAAATCACTAAAAACTTCACAGAAGTGCCACAACATTCATTTCATACATTATTAAGATAGATTCAAGATAATCGTGTAGCATTTAATCATTATATCATAAAATATGTGATTCACTGGTAGCATATAACATAAAAAGATATGAACAAAAATACTTAATAATTCTTCGGAAAACTATCTTTATTGATATTCAATCCACTAATTACACACTCAAACTATGATGTGCAGATAGATGCAGGGGTCCACACACTCACTCGCAGACTCTAACTAGGCTTCCACGCACTGAGCCGCGGAGCCTTCCTTTCTCTACATAAGTGTAGGAAGAAAATCCTTCTTGCCTTGGATCCTACCCAAGACTCTTCAACCCAATTATATATCCAAAAACCATAGTTCCAAAATTATCCTTAGATTTTCTAAGACTCTACTATTTATAGACTTTTCATACAATGCCATGGTCTGAAGACCATGGGTGAATCTAAAAAATGACTCTAAAGTTTACTTAAAGTAAAGGGCTAAGACCATTTGACTCTTATTCATCTACGCGCTCAGCTTCCAAAAATAATGAAGACATTACATCTTTTACAAAAATGCATACAAAAAATGACTAATTAATTCCATTCTGCCCCTCAGGACCCAATCACAACAAGCCCCCAACACAAAGATCATGACTCGTCGTCGAGTCACTCAGCTGGTTGTTCTACTTACTAGAAAAGTTTGATGAATGCCTTAGTCAATGCTTGGAGTTGTGTGGTGGTCTGTTCTACTGCTTGCTACATTTCTTGGAGCAGTTTCTATGTGGTTAGCCCTTCTACTACCAATTGCATAGTCCTCTTTTTCTATTGCATAGCCTTCAACTTCCCATGAGTGGTCTGTGAGAACTCATTGGCTTCCTTTGTCAAGGGCTCAAGTTGTGCGCTGAGCACAAACTTCTTCTTCTGCATCTCGTCAATGTGGAACAATTTTGCTTTACCTTCCTGTAAGTGTGCGAAACGTTGGACTGGTGCCAACATCCATGCTGTTGTTCTGATTTTATCATACTATTGTTGCACTTCCATACGTTTCATGCTCAATTTTGTCAGTGTAGGATCCTCCAACAATGTATCCTAGAGGCCCAGTGCCTAGGTGAAGAACTTGTTGCACCCTTGAATGGTGACGTCTAAGTGAGCCATGGATTATTTTATCATCGCATTTCCTTTTTCCAGAACCTCTGGTGTTGTGGTCAGCTACAACTTCAATTGTAAATCAACTATATACATGTTGATGTTGAAGGTCACCTTGTCAACATTCTCCTCTGAAGCGCATAATATAGCAGCCAATTTCTTTACCTTTGTTGAGACCTCTCCATCATTAGGTATACCCAATGATAATATACTTGCATCATCTAAAGACCCTTTTAGAAAATTTAAGGTAATGAGCCCTAGAAATTTATCAATCTGTGTGGAGGCAGACCTAAGGCGCTAGAAGACATCACACTAGTCCCTGGATGTAGAAACTTGGTTCTTGCATCCCCCCATATTACTTCGGGTGAGATTGTAGCCTGCACTACACGAGTTGTTGCTAAAAGGGCCAGTAGTGTAGGGTTTCATTGGTTGGCACAACTAACTCTGAACCTAGTTCAGGACCCCCTAAGCCAACAACTAGTTTCGTTGCTGGGACCAAGATATTATTGAAAGATATGTGTGATATCACATAACTCCTTTTCCTAATCTGCATAGAGAGGGGTTGATTTCCAATGTTTTACCTAGACCAAATTCCATCATCTTGACATTAGTAGGACTTGAGTGAGCTATGCCCAAATCAGTCCAAGGGGTATCTTCAACATTATTTACTAACTCATCAAGAGACATGCAATTGGGGGGTTGATTCTAGAGGATTTTATTAATCAGGTCGTCTTCATCAGGTTACCCCCTCATATAGTAGCATCTAGGGTACAAATTGGGTAAGATGTGGCATGGTACACTTCATCTTCCTCCTCCTCTTCCAATAATAAGGGTAATTCATTCTCTAGAGATGGTTGAGCAAGGGGATAGAAGATAAATTGTTTGGACAGAGGCCAATTTTTAATTGTCATATTCCAACCCTATAACTTATGTAAGCATTAGTAGTGGCTAACCATGGCTTCCCAAGAATGAGAGGATAACCATTGAGCTTTGACTTAGGTTGGAGAACTAACAAGTCAACAGGGTATTCCCAGGAATGAATGAAGACTGTCACATCTTCAACAACTCCTTCAGGAGCAACTATGGATATGTCTACAAGCTACAAGACTATTGTGGTCTTCCTTAATGATCCTTGGAGATTCAGTTTAAGAATAGTCTCCTTAGCGATCACATTGATGGTAGCCACAAGATCAATCAAGGTACAGGGTACAATGATACCATCAATGTGCATATCTACCAAAGGACTTCCACATTGTAGATACATTAGGAAAATCACTCTCTCCAACTTTAAGTCACACAGTTGTCTAATGAAATTAATGGTAGAGGTTTCTTTCTTTCTTTTATGAGGATGTTTTAGTAATTTCTCCTTAATTAACTTCTTGTATATAGGGACATCCTTGATAGCTTGGAGGAGTATGATTTTAACACATAAGTTTTTCAATTCACGCAGAAGTTTAGTCTCTTCTCAGGTGTGCTAGCTTCGATGGCTTCCTTTTCCTCTTCAATCTACTCGGGTTGAGATGGAGTTTGGTTATCTAAAAGCACAGTTCCAGACCTAAGTTGATTTCTTAATTTTGACATCATAGACATGGTAGGATGTCTCTCCTCTATAGACCTATTGTGCCTGCTTGTTTTTCAGGTTCGAATTTGGCTGAGCAGACATATGAGGTTGATTAGGTGGAGAAAGGTGAATGATCTATGGCTGAGATGGAGGTGGAGGCAATAATGCTGGAGATTGGTTGTATGGCGACCTCCACCCCTATAATGGTGTATTCCACTAAGGTTGTGAGGGAGCATATGGCTAAAATTATTGATGGGTAGGTGGGGAATGGTATTGAGGTGCAATAGACTAAGGAGAAGGTGTGGACCATAAACGATGACCAAGAGGACACCAAGGGAGAATGTATACATTCTGGTTGTCGTTGTAATATGAACGAGACATGAGGCATGCCCTGATAGTATGTTCGAGGTCCTTGAGGCCTCATTTCGCTGATATAGAAGATTTGCTTAGTCACACCTTCAGTTCCTTGATACACAACTTTTAATCCAAGAAAAGAAGGGAACTTTTCTGTGGAGTGTTTTTCCTCACAAACCGAGAAGATATTTATAATATTAAATGGACATTCATTTCTAGGGTTCATCTTGGTGCGTTTAGGGAAAAAGATAGATAAGGCTCTTTGTGCTTCCTCCTGCTTCCTCTTGATCTTTGAGGTAACCATTTGGTCGCTGGGGTGTAGGTGTTAATAACAAACATTTAAAATCGAAAACAATTTCTTTTATCTCAAGCTGAATCTCTTCTTGAATTTCCTGTTGAGTATCAATTATCTACCTCTAAATTTTTCTATTTTGCCAAATTAGAAGAACTGCTTAATTTCCCCCAACAACAAATTCCTTACAAGTACCTAAAACATCGCAAATCCAATCGCAAATTCCTCCGGAAAAGGTTCATTTACTTATGACCGATGCGATGCAAGATTGATCTAATGGTCAATGGTCTTCAGCGATCCAATGGTCACTCTGAGATCACTCGGATATCTGTGCGATGATTATCCGGCCTCATGGACCCGATAAGGTTTATAAGTCCTCAATTTATAAAAGTTCCAGTTTGGTTTTTTTCCACGTGCTTATTTCCTTTGCATGGAGCCAATGGGAGCATTAAACTATCATTTAATCGATATCGGGTCTGGTTTTTGAATTAACGTCCACTCATTTTTAAGCCCAATATCCATCAGATAATAATGGCCATTGGATCCTCCCACTCGTGAGACTTATATTAATACACGAGTTAACGCCAGGCAAACCCCCACTGTTGACTGATATGTAAGGCATTGAAAATAAAGTCAACGGCTAAGGATAAATGTGGCCCTTCAATCCTGATCAAGGAACCCGTATACTTTCAAACCCCACAATTTCTAATACATGACAAAAAGTGATTAAATGCGATTGCACTGTACTCTAAGTTTTCAGGGCTAAACTGGAATTTAAATAGTACACAGTGATGTTATAGAGGGATGCAACACCTTCGGGATTGACCAATATACACGGAAAGAGACAGAGATATAATTTCTGCAACTAAATCTTATATGGAAAAACAAGCTGAATTAGTCAAAATCCCCTTATTATGATCGAGAAATTACATAAGTACTCGTTAATTTAACAACCAAATCCTAAATCAAAGGATCAATCTAACTAATTTTATCTAATCTGCATGATATCTCCTCGAGAATCTCCACTACATCTAACTACTTGCATTTATTACATGATAATCTAATTCCTAGATGCCCCATCCCAAATTTACCCATTTTTACAAATCCTCTGGGTAAATGTGAAACAAAGTGCCACTATGACATGACCCAACCTCCTAGTTAGATTTAAGGACATGGGGGATACAACTCATACTTACTGACCACAAGATAACATCCTACATGGACTACAAATCACCGAGGAGATGAAGAAACATCCCAGGTGGTCAATCCCTAAGCTAGAACCTAATTTCATTGACCTAGAGCCCCAACTACATGCATGACAAGGCTAAGGTGTGGTTATAGAGATTTAACAATCTGCACAATGTTTCCTAAGCATGGGTGTGGTTATAGCCTAAAATATCCAATTCAAATGGTGTGGCCTTGATATCTAAGCCGCCTTCTAAAGATCAACCTGTAGACCACTGCCAAAACTTCTTGTAACTTCTCAAGATGTTAAATTACGTAATCACAAGGCTAATGATATAAACATGAGTCAAAAACTTGACCTAGACAAAGCAAAACATACTAGGAATTCTGTCAAAAACATGGTAAACATGTAAGCCAGAAGTCATGAGTGCATATCTCAATGTAAATATATATGTTTAGTTGTGAATTTTTGATAGGGTATAATTCCTTCTTAATTAGCAGGAACGACACTTGTTATCCCATGGATTCATCAACCATTCATCAGTTTATGAAAGATAACAAGAATCATAGCTAGAACATATCTTTAACCATGCTTATAACTAACATACAACTATGATAGTAACCATGATAAATCGAAAACAAAAGTGACATAATGAAAACTGTAAATTCTCATTAAAAACAATAGGAAAATATCACTTTATTACTTTTACAAGAGCTAACCAAGTCAAGGACTTCCACGTACAAACAGACCATAGATTAAGCTAAAATAAATGTTCCTTTCAACCAATATCCAACGTGCCATATTCAAAGCATGAATGTTGGATCTCATCAGTAAAACGAAGACATAAAAAACTAAGTGAATCTATATACCAAAGCACCTCCACCCTTAAAGTACCACAATCTCACCAAAAGTTTTGAAGAGATCACAAATCCAAAACAATCTTGGATGCCTCAGAATTAGTTCACCATACCATAAGGAATTCCCTTGTCTCCACCCACTTTTTGAGGTATTCTTCGAGAAAACCATATCCACCCCCAACCCCTGGGAATTTTCCTGAGACCACCTCACCCGATTTCAAAATATTCTAGCAATCCAAATCCCAACCAAGAAATGAATCCCATTACACCATCAATATCCAAGAAATGGAAAGGAAAGGTTGAGACCATTGTCAAACCCAACAAAACCCATGCCAATGAAAACAAAAAAAACAAATAAACAAATTCATGTACCATGTATCCATACATAAGCTAGGAAATCACACATGCAACATGTTACCAACAAAAATCTTCTCCTAGAATTGTTGAGATAACCTTCTGAATTTCCTTGCCTACATTTCTTTCGCTTTTCCTTCCTACACTTGCTTACATTTTTTCACCTCTTCATTTTCTTCTCTCTATTTCTCCAACTAATTCCAAATCCTAACTGACAAAATATTGTGAACTCATCCTTAGAATCTCTTTTTATCATTGAAAGCCTATATTTTCTTCATTTTCCTTCATTTTTCCTTCAATTTCCCTCTAATGCAAATATGTGTCTGTTCACCTTCCTTTTTCCCAATTTTCCATTATTTCATAAATAAAATTCCAATCAATACCTCTTTTCCTTTTCCAATGCCTTTGCCAATTTCCTTAGCAATAAATAAACCAAAACTTATGCCCACTATTGTGTTTTTCTCAACATTCAACTTGGAATATGTTTCCATTGACCTTGGCCTTATTGGTTCTTCCCTTATTATCCTTTATCACATGAAATATTAACCCATGGTTGTTACAAATCCCTACGCCTTAGGGTAACACCATCCTTAGCATTCTATGACACCAATGACCATCAAAATAGCTAAAAACTAGAACATACTTCCCATGGAGATTTATAACATAGGTTGATTCAATATTTAATATGAAGAACTACTACAAACCATGACCAACATGAAAAATATGGTACTCATAATGCTTATTAGAGATTTATAACCTAACTCATTTCAATATGTATAGCCATAGCCATAGATACATACATATACCAAAACTCATTTTTCTGACCTAGTAAATAATGAAGGATACATGGCCCACATATGACACACCATATCCCATGCAGCTTTATGTGGTCCAAAATGATTCCACTACACTTTAACTTCCTTGATTGCTCGATTTAAGTCCACAAGTTATTTCCACTAAAATATGTGTTGTGGTTCTGGCTGGAACGATCCATCTGGCTCCACTTGCAATATAATTCATTCAATCACATGATTAGCATCCCATGCATACTTCTTAAGCAATTAAACATGGAAAACATCATGGAATTTCACTGTAAAAAAAAGTGCAAGTTGTAGACCCTTGATCCAATCTTCTCAAGCATCACAAAAAAGGACCCAATATTGAGGTACCAACATGGCACATGATCCAATCCTCAAAGAGATTCTCTTGGGCTTCATGCACAAGTACACATGTTCCCCAACATGAAGCTCCTTCAATACCCGATGTTGATCTGCATAGCTCTTCATCCTTTCATGTGCTACCTTTAAATTCCTCTTGATAACCTCCATTTATTGTTCCATCTATGCTAACATACATGGTGTGATCAATACCTTGTTGACTGGATCACTCTAACTGATAAGATTATTGCAACTCCACTGATAAAGAACCTTAAACACACTCATATACAAGGACTCCTCATACCCATTATTATATGCAAATTCTATCAGTGGAAGATACACATCCAAATTATTTTGTTGATGTATAAACATGTCCTCAACATCTTCTTTGGAATGCTATTGACCCTGTCTATCTTTCCATCTATATGTAGATGATAAGTTGTGCTAAAATTCAACTATGTCCCCAAACCTACAAACAACTCCTTCAAAAACCTGGAAGTGAACTTGGAATCTATATCTGATACAATATTCTTAGAAGAAGCACCAGGCAACCATACTATCTCCCTGATGAAAATTTGAACTACCTGAGTAGTTGAATTCATAAAATTGACTGCAATGAAGTGAGCTACCTTATGTAAGCTATCAAATGCAACCATGATGGAATCATGATGACTTCATTTCCTCCACAAAACTATAATGAAGTGCATGGAAATAACCTCCAAATTCTACTCTAGAATCAGAATTGGTTGGAATAAACAACATGTATGCTCACACTATGCTTTTACCTACTAGTAGTCAAAACATGTTGCAACAAACTGAGACACATCTTTCTTCAATTTCAGTGAACGATCAAATTTATTAAATTCCTCCAATGATTTTTGATATCCTAGGTGACCATAATATGACTTGCCATGAAACTCCCCCAATATAAGCTTCTTTAGGTCACTGTCATTTGGTACATAAATCTTATTCTTGAATCAAAACAATCCATTTATGGTTATATGATACTCCTCATCCTTATTACCAACACCCTGTTGTTGTTACCCATGGGACTAATGCCGATACATGTCATCATCTTTCCATGCCTGCGAGATTCACTCCTGCAAGTCTATCCCATAAGAAATCAATGTTTCAATGTGATTCACCTGCACTCTCTAACTAATAACATCTACAACTCTATTCTCCTATCCCTTAAGGCACTTCATCTCAAAGTCAAACTCACTAAGAGTATCCAACCATCTAGCTTGCTTAGGATTGAGATTAGGTTGGTCAAATAAGTACCTCAACCCACTATGATCACTCATCAAGAGGAGCCACCTTCCAAAAAGATAATGTATGCACATATTCAAGGCATGAATAATAGCTTCCAAATCAATATCATGAGTCACATAGTTCTTCTCATGCTCATTCAACTTCCTTGACACATAGCATACCACATGTCCTTCCTACATCAAGACTCCACCAAGTCCTCTATTCCACAAACTCTTTATCTAGATTTGGAATCTTCAAGACTGAAGCATTTGTAATAAAATGCTTCAACTCCTCAAAGTTATCCACACACTCTTGAGTTAATTCAAAGTTCATTCCTTTCCTCTACAAGGATGTAAGAGGATAAAAAATCACTGATAATTTCCTGATGAACCGCTCGTAATAACCTACTAGTCCCACTAATGATTTGAACTCATCCAAATTTCTAGGAGTTCCACACTACATGATAGCTTTGATATTTTCTAGGTCCACCTCTATACATTACCTAGAAACAAAATGTCCCAAGTAATGAACTTTTGTATGAAAGAAACTACACTTACTAATTTTGTCATACAATTGATGTTGTTTGAGCAATATTAACATTGATGCCATGTGTTATGTAGGCTATTACTAATTCTTAGAATATAGCAATATTTCATAAATGAATATAATCACAAACATGTCTCGAAAATCATAAAAAACACCACTCATGAAACACATGAAATTAGCTAGATCATTAATAAGAGAAAAATAATCTACTACAAACCCATAATTCTCATACCTAGTACGAAATGTTGTATTCTATATTTTCTCTTCTTTGATGTGTACATGATGTGCTACATGCCATTTTGTCACATATGCTCAATAGGCTTGCAAACTAGATCAATGAACGTCCATGAACACATTGTCATAATCCCTTTCCAAAGCCCGAAGCATCATTTCTCCAAAAAGTCTGAGTTTCTGGTTCTATCTGGTAAAAATCATATTTTTAGGCTTAGTGTAGACTTAGTTATTGTCCATTAGAATTGGCTAGAAGTTGCATACTCAAGCATTAGTATTGACCAACATATTTTTCTCCATTCAGTAGATGTGTTGGTTCTAGAAATTCTGGAAAATTAAAAAATAATTTTCAATCATTGTCTTCTAGAAGCTTCTAAGGAGGTTTTAACAATTTAATATGGATAGACACATTGAACTCCTATCTCATCCTATATTGGATACCTTATCTCTTATCTCCATCATAAGCGGACCTCAATCCAATATTGGTAAATCCTAAGCTACTAAGTTCACCCTATAAATTTACTTCCTCTCATGGACTCTTGGTTATCTTTTGGTGATTGTTAGTGCCCTCATTTTGTTGCTTTCAGCTTAAGGAATCATCATCCATTTGCATTAGGGTTGAGTGCAAGTTTTTCTTTATCACAAGGAAGGAAAAGTCAATTAGAGAGACACATTTACAAAGCTAGCTTCTATATATGGTTGTAGCTATCTCCTTTATTTATTAACACAAAACACATCTTGTTTTCCTATACTTGTGTTATGCTTATGCTCTTGCATTTCAATGCCATGTTGACTCATTGAATATAGATATTTTATTATGTTATGTGGATATTGTAGTTCCTTTTCCTAACATAGGCATTGTCACAGGTTCCATTTATAAGGTGTGGAGCTAAGATTAGAGCTTCTAAGAGAAGCAGAGAAGAGGACTTGCTACAAATTCCCGATAGGTATTTCTTCCATATTACAATCTCTCTAAGGAAAACATTGGTTATTCTTGTCCTCTATTGTTCTAGATCATACCAATCAATATACATAATTTATTTTTGTCCACAAAAGTGAAAATTCCATATTAAAATTGGTGACCATACTGAGGATCGTTTTTTTCCTTAGAGGTTTCCTTGGCCTTAGCATCTTTTCACCTCCCAAATAATCCTTAATCGACTTATTCTGACAGTGATTGAATATAGGAAAATTGTTTGTGAGCTTGGTAGGGGTTCTTGTGTCATTTTTGACCATAATAGCCCCAGTTCTCTCCTTTTCTAAGATAGAATGCCCTAACAGATATGTTTCTTATTTGTACTTGTGTTGTAGTGCACTAGTTCCTATGCTGCACTAATGTTCATCTTGTAGGATGCAAAAATTTTCATTCCTTTAGTTTGATGTTTTTTGCTGTGGTATAATTATTTTTCATTGAGTCTTTGAGTTTGTCTCTCTCTCTAAAAATCCTTCATTATGTTTCCTTTTGATTTTATTAACCTTTGATGAGCATTTCTTTGGATTTTTCTTTATTCTCATGAATTAGGTGTTTGGTGAAATTTTTGATTGATTGGTGATTGGCTTGAAGAAAATGATATTACAGTTATACTGTATATGATTTATTTTATGAGTGATCTAGTTGCATCGTAGTTTTCATTGCATTTCAAGATTAAGTTCATAGAAAAGAAATTTTTCATTATTTGCATCATATACAAGTTTTCAATTTAAATTGGAACAATTGCATTAAAAGGATATACTAAGGAAATTCCATTTTCTACATTATTGTGTGTTTCATTACTCTTTATTTCTTCCCTCCCATAGATAGGTTTTCATTGAAAATAAAAGAGTTATTATTATCATGCTAGATTGCATTGTAGGGAATTCATGTCAATTCGTGGTGAGCCTTGAAACTGAAACATAATGAAAGGTACACTAGATGAATTACCCAATCAATCTAAGGAGAATTTGGAAAATTAATGAAAACATATAGAGGTATAGGTTAGAGACATGTTCTGACGCTTATAAACAAAATAATTTTCATTATTTATCTACATTACATTTTAGAGGTAGTTGGTATTCCACATAAGTATATAAGATAATTCTCCACATAACTTCAGGTATATCCAATGGTGATTCACACATGATAAGTATATCGGAATCATTCCTATAATGCAAGATGAATTATACAACACTACTATGGATTGCGCTTCCACATACCACTGAGTATATTTTGGAAGTCCCCTATAGTTTTTTATCCTACCATAGTTAATCAAGTCGACCACCTTGTATATTGTGAGACATTGAACACAACATTCAGGGAGATTACCTACATGTACTAGAAATGGTATTATGTATTTCACATTTACTTAGTAAATCCTTTTTTACCTAGGTATCATTTTCTTCTGTTTATGTTGTTAATTTCTAAAATTAATTAACCACATAACAACATCCTCCTCATGGAACTCCTTAGTAGACCGTAGGTTGAGTATAATCGAAATAGTTCCTAAGTATACCAATCAAGGAGACCACTTTGAATGGAATCCTAGCCCTTTTCCTCGTTTTGGAAATATTGGTGCAGCTTATATGGAAGCATTTTCCCTTCACAGATTCACCATTGGTTTACGATTTTGGTTTTTTTTCAAACTCTTTAGTTCTAAATGTCCAAACTTATTCTCAACCAAGCAGTCATCCACCTAAACAATATCAACCTCAAGTTGATCCTAAATTTGACCCTTTTCCTTCTTGACATGTTGTTTGTTCATCCTATTCTTCCTCATTTCTTAGTGAATGTCTTGATTCAAGTAACTAGGAAGCTAAGAAGAAGAAGAAAAGGATGAAGAAGAAGAAGAAAAGTAAGCAGGATGGAAATGAAGCAAGCATTGCTACGAATGAAACTAATGTTGAGAAACCTTCTAAAAATCCCTCTAAAATTAAATTTGCTTGCATTATTTGTGAGGGTAACCACCATATTAGATATTTCCTTGGCATTCCTCAAGTATTAGAAATGTGGTCCATAGGCTTACATGAACATTTGTTGCTAGCCTCTGAAGATCATGTTGATGATAAACCATTAAGTAGCAATAGTAAGTTAAGTTCCCTTTTCGGTTATGTGAAGGGAATAATATTATTAACCTTTGTACTTATATGGATGAAGCCTCAAAAACATTAGAGAACATTATAGGTTCTTAGTCGTGCCTTCTAGCTGGGTACTAAAATATTTCCTCTAATCCTCTACTCGCTGGTCAAGTATTTGAGCTGAATGCATCTTTAGTCAATCAAAATCTCTCGAAACATGAATCACATAAGTCCATTCCCAAACAAATATTGGTTAAGAAAATGGTTGACTCCATTCTAACTTAAGTTGTTTGTTTGTTTCAAGTAGATAGTGAAATTAATATTGTTCACGTTCTTATTTTTTCTTCACATCCTATCTAACAATAAGACATTTATCTTATTTTCAAGAAACCTTGTCTAGGTAATGACTCAATTGGTTAAACTATTCAAAAGATACAAGTAAGTCAACACATTCGTAGCATGCTATAGGTGCGAATTAGTCAGCTTTTTCTAGGAATGATGCTAATTCCATCATGGAAACAATTAAAAGGAATACCCCAATATATTATCATTCAGACAACTGAGGTGAAAGAAACTTCCATGTTTGCTAATTCACCATAAATGCATCTATATGGTGGTCCATCTCTACTATATAGATACTAGTCATTGTTTGTGAGTTTTATGGTGCGTCGACTAGTCTAGGGACCTCTCATTTTCTTACTTTTTATGGAATATTATCTGTATATGTTTTCTGATCATCCAAGGTATTGTTGGTCAGAAAACAACCATGCAAAAACCTTATTTAGGCCCATATTTCCAAGGTAAACATTTTCAATAACATCAGGGCTTTCCTTAGACTAGACCACCTGGTAATGGTTATCCTAGCTACCAAAATAATTTGTATCAAAGTGGAATGAAAATTTTAGTAGCCCAACCCATCGATTCTTATCATCCATATCCTTCACTGATAGTTAACCTTCCCCCACAAGGTTACTAAGTGTTATAGACATTTTTGGGCACTGCAACCCCAATCATACATGTACATAAACAAAGGACTCCTAAGTCCCTAAAAGTGTTGCTTCACACCCTAAAGGAACAAGGTCATCTGATTACATCATCTCCTAGAAGTTCTCCACAGAAAACTGCTCAGAACTGGTCCTTCAACAACCTCCTTCCATAACCAATACCATGATATCTCAAGCAAGTGGGAGAATATCAACACCCAAGGAAATAAGGGTTTCTTGAAACTTGGGGAAGTGCTTGAAGCATAGGGATACTTCAGACTCAGTCAGGGGACTATCTCGATATGATAACTCTATCTATTCTCCTCCTTAAGGCCTTCCCATAGAAGTCTATTTATACTTCTCCCAATTAGTTTTTTAGTTGCGAAACAATTAGGAAATAGTTGGGCCATGGGCACTAGGAGGTAATCAATATGTAAAACCCGTGAAATCCACCCATAGTTAAGGAAATTTAATTATTTTAAGTGTTTTAGCACATATACGTGGGTTGGGTATTGCCTAACCCATGTGTACATGTTTTTATCACAGGGAAAAGTAGCGTACAGGGAGTAAAACATTGTTTTTTAGAATATTTGGACCAAGTCTGGAAGGAGGGGTTGCCCTAGGCCATAAACCAAGAATAAAAAATACCAAGGGTGATATTTAGAGCTATAATAAATTCCCCTTAATATATGAGGTTAGAAGGGGTACATGATGGCCAAAATGTATTAAGTATATCGAAATGAAACCTGTCGAAACTGAGAAGGACTTCACTAGATTTTAACCAGCGAAGCCATCAAAAGAAGATAAAAAAGAAACAGTTGTTTGAAGTGGGCATTCCCATTCTTAGAGAAAGTAAAGCATGTCCGCATATCAAGTACAAGAGGATCCACTGTGCATATAATTATAAAGAACTAAAAGTACATAGTGGATCATCTAATAGTGATCAAACAAGTACATGTCTGAATATCACATATAAGAAGATGATCAATTAAGTTGAAAGATGAAGCTTACCACTGATGTCAAAAATTGATCCCAATAGTACAAAATGAACATGATGGAATAAGATGATACTAAATCACAACTCAGCTGCCAACATATAAGATGTCGTTGTGAAGGATTGCAACATATAATGTGGAATGGTGTCAACTAGCAGCAACAGGAGCAACTGACAAGTGAGCCAAAGAATGTTGATGCAACATGAGGTCTTCACTGACTGCCGTGGTAGATTTCAGTACAATGGGAATAAATGATCTGAAGTTGACCATGTGAGAAATCGTTTGACTATCGGTCATTTATGTATACCATTAACAAATGTGAGATCACTCACCGATAATGATAATGAGAGTCAAGGTACCCTGTACAATCTAAGAAGTGTAAATAGATAAGCTAAAGTTGAACAATTGGAAGAATCTATCAATTAGGGGACAATGATGGTTTCCCATTGTTGATAGTGAAGGAATCTACCAATGATGACTGCGAACCCCAAGGTACTACGAAATGGACTCTAGATATTTGTCCTAGATCAATGAGTTGTAGTCGATAGTAAAAGATCCACTAGAAGGAAGGCATTAAAGCATCCTTCATCAATCTAGCACGAGTGTAACCCGTAGGCCAATAATGTGGAAATAATCATACGAAAAGGATGTATTAATCCAAACAAAGCACATTTTTGGCATACACAAGATGTAGCTAGCGCACGATAGAAACCCTCTAAACCAACCAATAATGAAAGTTGACACAGAAGCAAGGAATCCACCAATAGGGTCAAATGGAAACCAAGGCACTACAAGAATCCCAATGTATGATAATGAAAGTTGATGTCGAACATAAGGGAAACCACTCAATCCAAGACCCATGACACTGATTAAATTTGAGCACAAGGTGATCTATAAATAATGAAAATACGGCCAGGGTGCGGCTCTAAGCTTGCCCTCAGAGGAATATGTCATCGTCGATAAGGTCAAGACCCGCCAACAAGAATTCAATGGAGACCTTCTCAAACCAGCACGAGAAAAGGACCAATATATCTAATGTGATAACAAACATGACACTCACAGCCATGGATGGTCGACTGAAAAATAGGTCAAGGGACATCGCAGAGAGGCCGACTTAGGTTTACTTCCCTTGAACAAAAGATGACTCAATGATGACTAAATGGCAATATATGATAACTCTGTATAAGTTTTTCAAAGAGGAGGCACAAGAGAACTCTCCATATGATTAGAAGAGATAACTAATCGGAGGAGAACTGACTCAATAACAAGATTAAGGCATACCTAAATCAAACTAAATCCCGCCCAAAATGGAGGAGAGATTTTCTTTTGAGTTCTTTGTTCAGGGGTGACACAACTCACTGTAGTTGCCAACAATATATGGAAATGTTGTCCTGTTCCCTTTATTTTTGGAATATATAATTTTTTTTTGTCTTTTTCTTTAAGCTAGAAAAAGAATAAAAGAATGCTATAATACAGAAAGAATTAGTGTCAGTGAAACAGATGATCTAGTTCTTGGGATGGGAACAATCCTATGCTCAATGCAGGGAGGCGAAACTGGTCAAGGACAATCAAGGGGTTGTTCCTTCCATGGATCAAAGGGTGTTTCAAGTTGCAGAAGCTAAGTGATTGCAGGTTTGACCTTGCAGAAGAGATTGTCAAGTAAGTGTGTTAAACACGAGTCCAAGTGAAGCCGACTGTTATGAAACCAGCTCAAAAAAGAAAAAAAAGATAGATCAACGCCTTAGAATTCAGCCTCTTCGAGGGGGAAACCTCCTTTACATTACATAAATGAACAATTCTTGGATGATTCAAATGACAAA
>APFE030300984.1:62500-93168 GCA_000404065.3 Pinus taeda | reverse complement strand
TGGATGATTCAAATGACAAAACCTCCTTTCTATATATAGGAGTCTAAGGAGTCACAATATAACCTAGCCGACCTAACAATAGTAATATGAAGCCACAATAGTAACATTAGTGGGCTTATATGGGGTACAATAGTAACAATATGGGCACTATGTGAGTACATCAATATAATAAGTGGGTTGTACTAATAACAATAAGGGTTACACTAGTAGTATAGGGGCCTAACACCGACTCAAGCACAAAAGGTGCAAATAGTCAAAATGCAATGCAACACTATAACTCAACACAATGGAGCCTCAAAGGTATAAGGCCAGCACTAACCGAAGAAGCAAGAAGAATGTGTCTTCAACGCACAAGTCATGGCAGGACTAAAGTGGAATCTCGAGCCTACTCAATATAACAGCATGGGCAACAAATGTCAGTGAGGTGCTAACTATGATGCCCAGGTAAAGGATGGCTCTACCATCACATCATGATTTAAAAATCAGCAAGTGAACATGGTTTGCTAACCAAGACAGAATGGGATCGACCTTATGGCAAGTGTATCAAAAAATAGAGGCTAGTATGCAAGATGCCACAAAAAAATGGTTTCCCTACCTTATATGCCAGTGAGTAAACGATACCTACCATGACGGGTCAGCAGTCATGGAACTGATATGAAATCTCATAGAAGCATAAAAAAATTTCATGAGACGAAAAAATAAACTTTTGAAAAAAATTTGACAATTTCAAAGCTATAAAATGACTTTTTGCTGACCATTTTTGTCATTTGCATTGAGAGAAAAAACTGTGGAGGAAAAAGAGAAAACTTGCTCCCCTGAGGATTGGACCATTTAAATTGTACCAAAATCATCAGGTAATCCTCAATTCAAGCTTGTACTGTTTTATGATTGTTTTTAGAAATTTTTGTTAAGGTTTGACAATAGGAATTTATGTTAAAGTCCAACTTGACGTACACGCGGGATGGATATTATCAACCCACGTATACGATGGCCCTACATGCGACTACGCATAAAAGGAACCCACGTATACATGGTTTGAAATTTAAATACAAAAATCTAATGATTCGAACTCAATTTTTTTCATGATGAAAATCACTTGGAGAGAGAGGGAGCATACCACAATTGATAATGAAGTTATGAATGACCAACAGGCATTAGATGCATTGAGGGGATGTGGCTTGTTGAAATTTTTCAAAATACCCAACATGAAAGCTAGCACTAGTTTGCTTGAAATTCTAATCCATTATTGGAGTGTCGAGGATGATGCATTTATGATTGATCAGATAACTTTGTGGATAGAGGTGGAGGATATTTACTTTATCATTGGTCTCTCTCAGAGAGGAGACATTCTACATTCGACTGGCTGAACACGAGGTAGTCTTTCAGTAGAAGACTACATACACATATACTATCTTGGGAATCCGAAAAAAATTGGAAGTCAGATTCAAATAAAAAATGTAGAATGTTTATCCCTGAGGATCATATTTTTAACCATAGCCAGGATAAATGGATCAGCCTCATGACACCGAGCTTCACAAGTATCCACGAGCTTGGCGATGGTTTGACTTACTATGGTTTTTAACGGGTGCACACCACTTCTTGCAAACATGAAGAGCCAACTGTCGTATATTTAGAAAGGGCAAACCAAAAATTTTGGATACAATACTATTCTATGCTTCTTCTTCTTCGAGAAGGTACCTGGCTTGCGTCCAAAAGTATCTGTCTCAATCAGTAACCCTCGAGATCCTCAAATGGGTAGGTGGGCTGACTTGATGAAACACCTTGGAGGCGGGGACGTGTAGAGGACTGCATTTGATGATGAGTTCTTCGCCTAGTGGGAACAACAAATCATCACTGTGGATGACTATCCCTATGCTGGTACGGATTTCCATGAAGATCCAGACTTGGTGCTATCACGAAACGCAACATGGGGAGAGATAGGTAATAAATTTTTAATTTTTTACAAATTTTAAGATTTTTATTAGAAAAATTAATGAACTTAGAAATATTTTTTATGAGACCAAATATTGACAAAATTACCATGTTGCAGATGCATGTCC
The DNA here is from genome assembly GCA_000404065.3 of Pinus taeda. NCBI lineage: Eukaryota > Viridiplantae > Streptophyta > Pinopsida > Pinales > Pinaceae > Pinus > Pinus taeda. The sequence continues at coordinate 91,108 of APFE030300984.1, read as the reverse complement.
GGTGAGACCAAATGGGTTTCCGTGGCACTGGCGTCATGGAAGAGGAGTTGAAGTGGTGCCTACTGAGATAGAGCAGGTCTTATATATAGTCCAATGAAACTTGGTTAGATTGACTCACAAGGTACCGATGCTATCCATAGAATACCTACCTGATGAGATGCAGTGCCACGCGGTAGGTGTACCATGGGACTGGGCTTGCATACTTCGGTATGTGGCCAATGTAGTAGTTACCTTCTTAGCCGCTCATCCTGAGCTGGGTTGATAGATAGACTAGACATGATTATGGGAATTTAGTCCTGATTTTGTGTATTATTTTTTAACACTTCATGTACACACAAGCAATTTTATGATATATATATACAGTGCCAATTTTTTTATGTTTGTTTTTAACTTGATGAATGATTGATATGCCAATCTAATGCTTGATAAGCGATAGAATCCGCTAATGAATTTTTAGATCGTGGAATGTGAAAAAAAGTAATATAAACAAATGATCATTGCAACACCCTCAATCCAAACAATTGGCGATATAAATAAGGATCCCAAATCCGATAAATACTATTTAGTTGTGACACTATCAGCTGTGAGTCAAGATACACTACCAATGAATCAATTCCATAAGAAATAACTTCAGATAGTAAATTAATAACGACAATATATTCAGGAATATTATTTAAAGTAGAACAAATATATACTCCCCTTGACAGCATCGACAGACCAGATGGATAATAAATCACCCAAGTTGTGGAAGCGAGATTCCGAGTGTGTTGACTAGCACCATCGGCAAATCCAAAATAAACCAAGTCATCCATCAACACCTCCCAAATCAGATCAAAAAAGTGTCGATATCACAAAATTTCCTAACAAAATATGTAGAAAAATATAAAATATATAAAGAAGCCATTGATCGGCTGTAACCTAAGAAGAATACTTCTTGAGGTAGAGCCCATTTCAGGGCTCTCCCAACTTGTTCCCTTCAAAATTGACTAATGCATAAGCCCCTTTTTCTAAAACTCATTTTCCTATTAAGGGACCATACCACATAGACTTGAATTTGCCTACCCCAAAGGTGTCTTTATCTTGGTCATAGACCAATATAAGGTCGCCTTCATAAAAGACCCGAGGACAGACAACTTTATCATTCCAAGTTTTAATCCTTTTCTTATGGGCCTCGTTTATTATGGCAGCATCTCGACACTACTCATGGAGATGTTTCAAATGAATGAGGTGCTCTTCAATACTAGAGGTCTATGGAAGAAGCTCAACAACTAGCCTAAGGGATGGAATTTTGCATTCAATAAGAAAAATAGATTCTAGCCCATAAACTAACTTAAAAGGTGTAAAACCGGTGGCAGTCTTACTAAGGCTCGGTATGTCCAAAGAGCCAAGTACAACATGATCTGCCAATTGGAGCGATTTTTGTTGATTATCCTTTGCAGGATCGTGTTGAAGGACTTATTCACAGCTTCAACTTTTCCATTGGCCTGAGGATAATATGGAGATGAATGCTCCTACCAAAATCCCAACTTAAGATCCAATTCAATCATCAGTTGGTTTTGGAAATGACTACCATGGTCATTGACAATCTCTCTCGGGATGACAAAACATGAAATAATCTGATTGAAGAAGAACAATGTTGTTGTTTCACTATCGTTTTTATAAGTAGGCATGGCCTCAACCCACTTCCTAAAGTATTCTATGACCACTATAATGTACTTGTGATTCGCCACTGAAGGCAGATTACAAGTGGTAAATTCAATGCCCAACTTTGTAAAAGGACCAACAGTGATAACAGGGAAAATAGGAGATGAATGTGCACGCATCTTCTGAGTATAGACTTGACAAGTGTGGCAACGTTTGACCGCCTCAATATAATCTTTGAAAATTGAAGGCCAAAAGTAGTTGCATGCAAGATTTTCTTGGTTGTTGCAAGCCTTGATAGATGACCACCACAAGCTCCATTGTGGCAATCATTGAGTATAGATTCTACTTCTTCCAGAGTTAAATAATGCCTAAGGATTGAATCAAGCCCTCAGCAATATAATGTATCATCGACAATAACATAGTTCTTAGCAAGGTGACATAATTTTCGAAATTCATCCTTCGAAGAAGCAGGGGGGAACTTCGAAGTCTGGAGATAGATAATGATATCTCCATAGAAGGGATCTTGTGAAGAGATGAGGAATAGATGTTCATCTAGGAAACTTTCCTCATAAACGATATCTTCTTCACAAGGCAACTCAAAAGTTAATTCTACAAAAGCCAAGGACTTCTTAGACTTGGCTAACAAGAACTTGAGATCGAATTCTTGTAAAATAACAATCCATCGATTGTATTTTCCCCCAATCACTCACCTACTGAGGAAAAATAGAAAAGGATTGACCACCACTAAGATGAACATTTTGCATAGTAGAATGTAATGACGAAGCTGCTGGATAGCATGGACAACTAACAAGGCCAATTTCTCAACCAAAGAATAGCGTAGTCCAGGGCCTACCAAGCCTCGACTCAAGTAGTAAATCATATGCTCTGTGAGAGCATCATCTTCCTAAACTAGAACCATACCTATGGTTGATTCTGCCGCTGTAAGATATAAAAGGAAATCTCTACCATAATTCAGTGGACTCAAAAGTGGGGCAGAGATTAACACCTGCTTCAAGGCATCAAAATATCATTGCACAAAGTCATCCCATAAAAATGGAACTCCCTTCCTCAACAAACACATAAATCCTTTACTTATCTGAGCATAGTTTGCTATAAACTATCTCAAGAAATTTTCTTTTCCTTGGAGACTTTGAAGTTCTCAGATGGAAGACAGGGTAGGCAACTGAACTATTGCCTCAACCTTGAAGGGATCAACTTGAATCCCTTAAGTTGATACAATGAACCCTAAAAAATGACCAAATATAACCATGAAAACATACTTATCCAGATTCAACCGAATCTGGTAAAATCGACATCTCTCAAAAACTAACCGAAGGTGACTAGGATGATTGATTGTCTTTCGAGAACGAGCAGCTAAATCATCGAAGTATGCTTCAATGACATGCTTGATGTCGTGCAAAGCATAAGACATGGCCCGCTAAAATATAGCTCCAACATTTTTAAGACCAAAAGGCATCTTTCTGTATGCAAAGGTACCCCAGGGACAAATGAAAGTTGTCATATGCTGGCCTTCTAGATGGATAGATATTTGACTGTAACCAGAGAATCCATCCGTGAATGAGAAAATCTCATTACACACATATTCATCAACTATCTGATCGATAAACGGTGTGGTGTAATTGTCTTTCGGACAAGCTTTATTCAAAAACCTAAAGTCAATGCACACTCAGATCATTCCTTGTTTTTTTATCAACTGGGACAGGATTAGAAAACCCCTTAGTTAGAATTACGGGGTATATGAAACATGCCTTGAGTAGCTTTTCTACTTTAGCTTTAATAGTTGTTTATTTCCTAGGATTAATTGGTCGAAGCTTCTGACGAATCGACTTGGCATTTTCATACATCTTGATCTCATGTTGAATGATGGATGGATCAATACCTGGCATTTCCTCATAAGACCAAGCGAATACATCCCGAAACTCTTTATGGAGGTCAGTGTAAATTTGAATCTCTTAAGGGGAACAATCGGCTCCAATGAAGACATTTTCTATCACATTAGGGTTCCCATAGATGTTTATCAGTACAACTTTTGAAATAACTAACATATTACCTTCAGCAAGTATGTGTGCTGGAGCCAAAGGGTTTGAAACTGTACAAACATTACTAGTAAGTAGATTGGAGAACCTGGTTTCAACTTCCTGCTATGGATGAAGAAAATATGAACGATGATGTAAATCTTCTCATGGTCGATCTACATTCTTCATTGCTTCTAAAATTGCTTCCTCAGATGGTAAAACCGTATCTGAGCAATCCATAGCAAAAGTAGAGTCAAGCGTCCAAGTTAGAGCCACATCACCATCTAATGCCTCCTCTTAAAAAGGAGTAGGATGGTTGTTTGCAGAATTAACAATAGATTGATATCTAAGATTTGTTGTAGACATAGGGAATGCCATTCCACCATCCTGCCCTTCATCTAATGTGGCTTTAGGTGAATGTAAGGTCCAAGGGTCTGAAAAATAATGAGTTTGAAAGAACTCTTGCCGTGAAGACTCCTTGGAGGATGAAATAGGATTGGTTCTAGGTATAGGAGTGGAAAGATCAAGTATACCCATCAATGAAGAGTACATCCCAACTCCTAAATTCTCGATGGGTTGACAGGGTTTATCGACCAATGGAACTGTAGAATCCGAAGTTGCATGAGGGTCACCTAGAGAATAATCGAATTGATCAACTTTAACAATTCTTCCCTCGTGAAGAAAATAGAGGATGTGGAATAAAGATGACACTATGGCATCCATTTCATAAATCCAATTCCTTCCTAAGAGGAGATTGTAATCCAGGCTGGCATCAATGATTTCTACTTCAATATTAATGACGTTTCCTCCAAGAGATATAGGAAAGGTCAGGATAATCCCACGTAGCCTATGAGAATGTCTATCAAATGCTGTCAAGAGAGTGGGTGAAGGAACAACTAAAGGTGATACGATGGCCTTCCAACATGACATATACATTATACATGTGGAAGCTCCCTCATCTATAACTATTCGAAAAATATTACTTTTTCGGTAGGTAGACTTTATTTGAAAAGCCATATGCTGAGGAAGTCTCTTTTTGACATTGAGCATATCAAAAGTGAGCACTAAAGAATTTTTTGGGTCTACTGCCCTGATCACTGAAAGCAAAGCACTTCGTTGAGTAGGACATGACTTCAGTACCTCTAAAATAGACATAGCACAAGGACTTTGATCTAGATCTTCTACAATCGAGTAGTTTTTGGCTGCCCTAGCATTAGTGTTAATAATCACGTGCTTGGTGGAACCTTTCGTTATCCGAGGTATAAACTCGACAGAGGATCTCTCAATATGAAGTGGGTCCATAGTTCCTGCAATAGATTTATCCTTAAATATTTTTTGCTTCACCATAATCGCGTGCTCATGTCTCCACATTGACATGAGAACTCATCATGAGAACATTTTAGGAATTGTCCCCTTCCTAGTTGCCCCCTCCAGATGTACCAGTGTTTGAGTTCGCGCCGGCAAGTAACTGTTGCCCTTGGGGGAAAGGGTTAGTTAAGACAAATTGGGAGATAGAAGATCCTTGCTACACTAACAAGTGATGAGCATCTTGAATTTTTAGGCAGAGATGAGTCAAATTATTTCCACTGCATAGCTTGCATGGAAATTTAACCTTTTTCTTAGACTCTTTTCTACCCTCACCGACACTGTTACTAGGCTCATTTGCATTACCCTTCCCTTCTTGATTCTTCTTTTTACCTCGTACCTTCTTCTTCCCATCAGATTGTCTATTTCCTTTGGGGTTAGAGGCATGAATGATGTTTATGGAAGAAGGTTGGGAAGGCAAAGGAATAGACGGTGCAACCTGTTTAGGATAAGCAGTTTGTAGATACAACTACTGCAATTGGTTCAAAAGGTTCACCATATTTGCATCAACCGATCCAACTATACCATCAGCGTGAGGGCTTGGCTTTGGTTTGGCTACATCGACTGTGGATCTAGGAGCATCAGGTAAGATTTTCTTAAGAGTCCCAAAGTGAGATTATATCAGTTCTTACTGTTGGGCATGAGTGATAGCCTGCTCTTTCGAATAAACGCAAGAAAGAGGAACATCCTTGGAGATCTCAGGTTGTAATGATTTTAGAAACCACTCGAGATGGAATTCTGGTGGAATTTTGGCTTTGATAAGCCATTTTCTCCATCTCCATTCTTGGATATGATCCTAAATGTCAGTAGTCGTGTCCCGATGAAAGTTGACCAGAAGCTCAGTTTTGGCTTCATAATGGACAACCAACTAAAAATGATTTAAGAAAATGTTAGCCAAATCAGCGAAAGAGATAAAGGTTCACCCTGGCAACTCTATATACCGCTTAGCCGCATTCCCAGTTAAGGTGCATTGAAATAACGTCAATCTAATTGAATCATCGATCAAGGAGTTGGATGAGCACCATATATGGAACGTCGTTACATGGTCGCCTCAGTCTTCACGATTCTTCCCTTAGAATTTTGGAATATCTGATGGAAGTTTGGTTGGGACCAGAGGCCAGGCCAGATTGTACCTAATTGGAACTTTTGTTAACTTAGTTAAATTTGGTAGATTAAGCTTGGTCAGAAAAGGAAGTCGTGGAGGACCTTGGGGATTCCACCAAGATTGGGTGGGGTTCCCAAAAGTCTAAAAAGAATGACCTAGGTTTTGAAAGGCACCAGGTTGCCCAAATTAACTGGTAGAACCCACTGAACCGAAACGTGACCCATGTGGTCTACCAAAATTTGAAGTTTGACCAACTCCAGCTGAAAATCCTCCATAACCGGTAAAGTTTTCTCCTAACTAATTATTGTATGGAGCTGACAGCCCCTGGTAAGGGTTCCAATAGTTATCTAAGTGTGGAAAACTTTGAAATGAATTAATCGAGGAATACGACACATCCTCTTGTTGGTCGTAAAATTGATTCCCAACCCCTATCCCACTAACCGCAGGGTTTGTCAAGCTCTGAAAGGGGTTGCTGCCTTAACTTGTGAAAGGAAAAAGCATAGACCCTACTGTTGGATTGGAATGTGGTATATGACCACTTCCAAATGGGAAACCCTGAAAATAATTTGATCCACTCATCATGGATGTGGAGGCAGTTGATGGTATATTTAACAGAACTGAAGGAATACCTTGAGAGGGCATTCCAAAAGGGAAAAATCCAAAACTAGATGCATTAGCTTGAGAACTTCCACTCATCGACAAAATGGAAGTAGACGGAAAGAAGGATGTGTTGGGAGTGTTAGAAGGGATGGAAGTAGTTCCCCCCTTTTCACAGATATGGGATTCTGCATGCTCACAACATTTGTGGTGGTTTCCATGCTTCCAGCAGTGGTCATCGAAGGGAGATATGTGTGTGGACCTAGGCTTGAAGGTCTATGAGTCAGAGTTCCAATGTATAGCAATATGTCTTGATGATCAGGAGGGAGAGGCAAATTCAGAGTTGCAACTGACTATGAAAGCTCTTCTACTTTAATACTAACTTCCAACTTGAACACTACTCGAGAAAGAACTGGTGTGTTCCTCTTTAACTATGTGGTAGTACCAGGTCTATCCTTTGAACTAATGCCCCCAAGCGGAGGATCAATCTCCAATGTGCCTATTGCCACTGGTTGAAAACCACTGGCAGAATTGCTCCTAGACCTTCTGGTAGAAGGCTCTGGACTCGTAGGTGAAAGCCCACGTAGTCTCCAAGACCATCGAGATGGTTGGTGAGCCACTTTGAATTATTTTTATAAGATCTACTTAAAGACTCAAGAAAATTAAAATCTAGGCCAACTAGGAGCACAAAACACACACTAAAAATGTCTATAAAGAGATCAGTAATAAAAAAACTTCCAAGTATTTCCACTATGGGTGATTAGGACCAGACACCAAAATACAAGAAAATTTATAACAAGGGCCTTCCAAAAATAGACAGGGGTAATTACACCCCAAGTCTACTAGTGAATGTATCACATGTAGTTACACTCACCTCCAGACAATAGCCTTTGCCTATTCAAGCTGCCAAGCTTCACAAGGGTGTCCTCTAGATGTACTGTTGAATGTGATGCAATGGCAAACTCAGGTGTTATGGGATTCCCCTCCACAGGCACCATTGTAGATCCCTAGGATAGGCAACTAAAGAAACCAACCAATATCAGAAGCTGGGCAGAACAATCATGAGGTAGGATCAGACAAGTAAGAGAGGAGGTATCTCTTTTCCTTATCTTCATGAACCCTCATGCTTAACTCCCAGTCACAAAGCTTTCCCAATCTCCCTAACGCTATTGAATTTCACCCTTTAATCAGACTTCTATGTTTTAAAATTTAGAGTCGCCTTGGATAGTTTACTTTCCTCTTGCCTAATCCAGGGCCCTAAATAAACCTAAAACGTATTGGTGTCTTTTGAGTACAATACAAAAAGTTCTAGTTTATTTTATTAAGTGCTTGATTTTAAGTGGCTGTTCTTTTAAGTCAAAGGGACAATATGGAAATGAAATCGATAATGTTTGTATGACACAAAAAAAGTTAATGAAACACTAACTTATATGAACTGCAATTGTTTGGTCTTCAATAAAAATAAATTTCTACTTGGGTTCTAAGAAACTTCTATAAAGAAAAAACTTTTTGCTTTTCTTTTCTTATAGTAGACTTCACAGTCACAAAAACTAAAAAGACTATTGATGCTTTAATAATGCAAAACTACCCTAATGCAAGGTGTACATGATAATGCAAGATACTAGATTACCCTAAAAATAAATGAAAGCAATTGTTTATAATTTTTTAATAAGCCAACTTAAGTGTTTGAAAAGAATGCAAGTTTCAAATACAAATTTTCCTCCAAGTAAGAAAGGCAAATCTCGAAAAATCACAATTCACTTTCATAAAACCAAAGAAACCAAAACCAAACTTGGCAAAAGAAAGCAAAAACAATGTTTTTTAAAAACTTTTCTTTTTCAAGAAGCAATGAAATCAACTTTTCAAAAGCACTCAAAATGCCACCAAAGACTCAAAGATCGAAAGCAAAGCACAAGGAAACTTTTTAAGTGACCAATTCAACATGAATGAAAACTTGATCAAAAAGGGCTTCACTTGCACTTGATGATCCAAAAGCAATAAAAGAGCTTTGAGAAGCTGAGCAAGAAGTCAAGAAGGAAACACTTTCAAATTCATCAAAAGGAAACTTTCAGAAAGCAAGAAAATGTGTAAGGCCACGAAATGACGTAAAGAAAAGCAAGAAGTCCAATAATCAAGCTTGACATAAAGATTGAAAACAATTTGTTGTTCCAGAAGACTAGAAAAATCAAGAACTTCAATAAGAAGTCATGTGTTCAAACACAAATTATAAAACTCACTCAAAATCAAACCTAGCCCAAAATTTTTCAAAGCAGAAGAGAATTCAAAATAGTAAGCTCACTGAATAATTAAATTCTAAAGATAGAAATTGACCACTTAGAAACCAAATAGACCAAGAAACAAATCTTTCTGGGCAGAAATATTTGAAAAAAGCATGCAAAAAATGGTATGTGCAACTGTGTTCCAGCACCGGTGCACATACACACACTTCTGACAAAAGAAACTCATGTATACGTAGTTTCACTTAACAAAAGCAAGTGTCTATACGATGTTGTAAACAAAAAAAGGTGCCTATAATGAGTTTTGCAAGAAAAATAAAAAGTAATGCCTGATAAAAAAGATCAGACTTGAGGTCTCAGTTCCTACAAGGGCAGACAATACTGTCACAGAAGCAAACCAAGAACTGAGCCCTGATTGACACTGAAAAACCTAAACTAGGAATAACAAGATTGTTATCCCTAGTGGAGTTTTCAATTCTGTTACGGTAATAAGTACCCAAGGGCTTTGGGTTAGAACTCCAACAGAGCAAGAGTAATATATAGCAAGAAACACGCATACCACTTAGGCAACATGCCTAAATAAGAAAACTATGCAAGGATGAACATACCCGAATGTCCTTCATTTGGGTAGTTCCAGCAGGTTTCAAACCCTCTGAAACTCCTGATAATCTTTGAATCTACAAATCAACCAATTCGAATATACGTAGAAACATATAGATAAATCATTTTAATGAAATCAACTTTATATCATATAAGTAAAAATGATTAGTTATACATCGAAATGACATTCATACATGAGTTGTAACAACACTTGATGCATTAACAAGGTCAATCTCATGAACAAGGCAACATTTCTTTTTATTGTAGAAAACTATAATAAACATGGAGAGAATTCACCCAAGTCTTCTTCTTCCAGCTCCAAGTGGAACTATCCTCCAGGTCCGTCGAGTACTCGCCTTCAACAGCCTCCTTCCATAACCAATACCATGATATCTCAAGCAAGTTGGAGAATATCAACACTCAAGGAAACAAGGGTTTCGTAAAACCTGGGGAAGTGCTTCAGGCACATGGATACTTAAGATTCAGTAAGGGGATAATCTCAGTATAATACCTCTATCTCCTATCCTCCTTAAGGCCTTCCCATAAAAGTCTACTCATAATTCTCCAATTATTTTCTTAATTGGGAAATAATTGGGAAATAGTTGGGCCATGGGCATTACAAGGTAATCAATAGGTAAAACCCATGAAATCCACCCATAGTTAAGGAAATTTAATTTTTTTAAGTGTTTTAACACATATATGTAGGTTGGGTATTGACTCACATGCATGTACATGCCTTTATCATAGGAAAAAGTAGCATATAGGGATTAAAACATTGTTTTTTTAAATATTTGGACCAATTCTGGAAGGAGGGGTTGCCTTAGGCCTTAAACCAAGCATCACAAATACCAAGGGTGATATTTGGAACTATAACAATGTTACTTCATCCTGCAGCCTTTGACTTTGATCTTCCTTTTCTTTGCATTGCTTCTTTATTTTGTTTCTTTCCTCCAACTGGACTTTTAACCTAGTAAATTATTCTCTGTAGGCACATTCCCTTTTATCAATTAGATCTTTTTGATCTCTAATTGTGTCTATGAGATTTTTAAATTCTTCCTCTATTTGATTTCTTTCTCCTTCACCCATAAGCAAAAATTGAGTTGTTTTGCTGTCACATTCATTATCTTCAAATGAATAGAGAAATGTATCACCACAGGACAATAAATTCACACCTGATAATTCTTTTTCTTGTTCATGTTTATTTTGAGGTGATTCTAAATTTGAAGCATTGCTTCCGCATAGTGGCCAATGATCTCTCCTACTATCACAGTTCCTTTGAGATGTCTTCTTCTTTTGATGGTGCTTTCTTCTTTAGCTTATTTCCCATTGTTACTACAAATCTCCTTCAAGCAATCAAGATTTTTCCAAAGGACTTGCTTTGAAACCAATTGTTGGAGATAATACTGAGAGTGGAGTTTGAATTAATATTTACAAATGAATAACTTTTTCATTTCCATAATTAGATTTATATACGCTACTTCAGTGAAGGGAACTTGTGTGTGCACACAACTATTCTTAAGGCAACCAACATATATCCAATGAACTTATGATTCAGTTGATTCATAATATGTTGATCTTTAATCAATGCATTAGTACTTTATTAAATGTTAAGTAGTAACCCTGTGCAGTAATAACAGAATAAACCATCAAACCTAATAAACACACATGAACACCAAAATTTAAGGTGGAAACCTAATGTGGGTGAAAACCAGCTGTTGTTGTTGTCTCTATCTTATTTTAATAATAAGAAAATTTGTTTGCAATATTGTACTAGAGTAGGCTCATACCAGTACACATGCACCCACGTGTAGAAGGATCCAACCTTCTCTGATTCTCTAGCTTCTTGTAGAAGGGAGCTGCAACCCCCTTGTTCTTGTACTAGCCAATATGTCTACTAGTACGTAGGCTCCGATCTACAGAAGGCTACAACCTTCACTTGTACTCCACCTACCATAGGAAGGGAGCTCCAACCCCATGATCAAATCGCCAGCCACTACTGGGAGGAAGCTTCGACTTCCTCTCTGGAGGCTCCAAGCCTTATTATCTCAGAGCGACCATGTTTCATGAATTTTCAGACCGGATACTCCTGGTACACAACACTACAATATGAAGGCCACGTTTCATCAAATTTTCACAATGGATCCATTAATAACATTGAAGCTCAAAATCGATCACCACTACAATAAAACCATCAAATACATCTGCATCAACCAATCACTCAAACCCAATCATTAACCTTTGATATAACTAAAACAATCAATCATTGAAACCTCTGAATCTCTAACACAATTGAATCAAAAAATCACTGAGCCTTTCACGCAAGTGAATAGCCATTCATTTAAACTTAATCAAATTCAACCAATCAACTAGAGGAGAGGGATCACTGTAACCAATACACAGATCTGAACCCAGATCACTTCATCAAAAACCAGAACTAGCTGTAACCTCAAAAGGCATGCATCAAAATGTATATGGTCCTTCAATGAAGCCAACCTGCGTGTATATGCTACTTCTTTCAGCCCAACCTACATATATCTCTACAGATACTGAAACATAAAACCTCTTAACCATAAACTGTAAAAATCAATGACATTCTGAATATACACTATCATATTACAAAGTTCTAGACAAATAGAAACAAGGATCACCCTTCTTTCTCAATTAAATAATCAAACTCAATTTCCTTCTACATTTAGTTCTACTTTCAGATCTAAGAAGATCATTAATAAACAACAGCAAAACAAGAGTATTGATATGATAGACCAATCATCCTTGCACATCAAGCTTTTACTTTTCATGCGCTACATGGAAGAGTCGAACAAGCATGTATATTCACCTTCACCGAAGCGAACTAGCGTATAGGTCTACAAATACTTATTTATAACTTCGCTGCAATTCCCTACTTCAAACATACCCAAATCATCACATATAAAGGATAAAACATGTGTTAGTAATCATATCTAGCGCATCCATTATCAGATCGCATAATGATAAGTCATTATAATCCTGCATACTTAGTCTAGATCAAGCAAAGCATCAGAATCCCATAAGCATATTTGCTTCTGATGGTACTTCATAAGATATTCCTTACTTCTGCACTTAGCCCTTTGATCTTCTCCTCCTTATACAGTTTTGGCGTTTCTTAATACCTCGGACCAAAACCACTTAATACCAATACGTTGGACCAAAAACTCAGATCAAAAACCTTAGACCAATACTTTGGTCCAAAAACCTCGGACCAAAACCTCACACCAATACCTTGGTCCAAAAACCTCAGACGAATACCTCAGACCAAAACCTCAATTAGGATCTATGGTATTCTTGGACAAGATAAAATAGTTATTACTTCGCTCAATATTGTGGTCTAATACCATGGTATTGACCCTTGATATTCTTTTCCCTTCATTTCCTTAATTTTTGATCCCATACACGCTTTTTCTTCAATGAAAGTGCTTGCATACATATACTCTCTTTCTGTACAGTGAACCCATGTATACAACTTAACATACTTGAAAATTTCCTTTTTCTTCTACTTCTTCTTTTTGATCTGTAGTCCTTTGTTCCTTCATCCTATTCTTTTGTACCAATACTTTGTTCCCTCTAGATAGACCTCTTGTAATGTTATTTTCCATTCTACATTACTTATGAAATGATTCCTTTGAACTTCCATGCATTGTGTCACATATGTAAACATGACTTCCATGCATTTTGTCACATTTGATATCTCTCTTGTAGATTCATCTAGTTACCATATACAAGTGTGTTTTTAATCTACAAGTGGGTTTCCATCAAGTACAACACATGTATCATAATGCCAACAGTTAAAGAAGGAAACGAGATACTTGATCAGAGTTCCTCTTCCTATGTCAATTTAGTTAAAAAATGAAACAAGGTCTATGAAAATAGTTCTTTTCCTATATCAAGATCATTTAAAAATGAAACATATCCCGTCCCGATTAAATTCTTTTATTAGATATTTTAAATCCACAATGGATTCTTTCACTTCATCTCGTAAGGGAACCTCCATTCCATCCACATGTTAGTAACTAGTACTCTACTTAGGTGAATGAAATGAAGCTTGGGGGGAATGTGCTTAGAATTGAGTCATTATGCTAGGGACATCCAAACTTATTTCAACCATAGTTTTTCTCTATTTCTAGATTGTCTAAAAATGAAATCACTCTCAAGCATAGTTTTTCTGATGTTTCAAGCTCGTGAGAAAATGAAACCATCTTCATGTATTCTTACTCATAATTTCCAAATGTTTCAAGCTTGTTTAAAAATGACACAATTTTCATCCTACCTGTCATGATTCTCATTTTTATCAGCCTAATTCTGCCATATGAGCCTTATTATACTCATTACATCGTCACCATCTATTTGGATGATCATACGCTTTCACTTGGTTGTTTTATCATTTCCTGTCGAACCGTCATGATGACTGGCCTTATTAGCCAACCTGTTGAACACTATGTGTTTTGAGGAGTTCCATCATGATCATAAATAGTTGTTACCATTTATACAACTCATTCCTCTAGGTGGAGTAATATTTTAGCTCTTTTCAGAATTCCTAGACATGAAAAGATTGTCAAGCACTTAACATTTCGATCTAATTAAACTAAATCAAAAGACATATACTTAGTATTAGTTTAACCCTTTTCTGGACTTAGATAAAATATTTATGAAAAATGAATACTCTAGTCAAACATGACTAAAACATTCTCCTAAGCATTATTTTATGCCTTTTCAAACTTAACAGACTAAATTTACAAAAATGAATATGTTGGGTTTACTTTTTCACCTCTTTTTGAAACTCTCTAAACATGAAATAGGAGTTGAGTTACACTGTCACTTGAGTCATAAAAGCATCGAATAACGTTATACTTGTCAAACATGACGACATTGAACCACTCCTTCTTAGTTTTTGTTAAATATACTCAAAAGGATTCATCTGAAGGGTGAGCTTATAGATCAATCATATTTTATCCTCCTTAAGCTTGTAAAAAATAAAGAGGTACTAATAAAAAATGGTTGGGGAAATTAGGGAAATGGTGTATTTAACCTATTAATGTCTTATGAACTTAAAATAATAACAATTGGATAAAATATTAAAATATTATTTAAATAAATAAATAAATTATTAGTTATAATCAATTAATTAGCAAATAATTAGTTAAATGAAGAGACAACAGTCCCCAAGGGACATGTCTCTTTGATTAGGCATGTCCAGTCAACTCCTATTTGAGGAGCACCACCTCAGCCTCATAATCATCATTCAATTTATCAATTTATATATAAACATATTACATTTCAGAATTTTTCTAGTGTTTTATTATCAATTTATAGAAAACTAGAAATAAAATTTCTAACAATCGTATGAGAGCTGAAACCATGTGGTGACACCCAAGACAGTCTACTAGCCATCAAGCCTTACGACCTTTAATCCTCGGGCTGCTCCATGTTTATTGATATAAGAACGATAATCCTTGTGCTCTATGTTATGGATGTAAAATAGCATTAGGGAGAAAATTATTGTTTTCAATTAAGCATACGAACTAGAAACA
Organism: Pinus taeda; assembly: GCA_000404065.3. Lineage (NCBI taxonomy): Eukaryota > Viridiplantae > Streptophyta > Pinopsida > Pinales > Pinaceae > Pinus > Pinus taeda. Next base: position 75,960 of record APFE030300984.1, on the reverse strand, counting down.
CCAACCACATGCCATCAAATTGCTACGGTGATGGTGGTTTGACCTACGACTGCCATCGATAGTTGTGGCTGAATTGGCTTTCGTTGTGGTGATATCTGCATGGAGGATAGGGTCAAACCATTGGACTGAGCAACGTAGGCGTTCACCAGGGTGATGTGACTGTTCAACAGGGTAGTTGTGGCTGAGGTGGTTGACATCGTGGTGATATCTGCATGGAGGATATCGTCAACTATCAAACTCCATGACATGAGCATTCAGCGAGGTGATGTGACCATTCATCGAGGGAGCTAATTTAAGTTATATGTGATGATATAACACATACATATATAATAATTACATAAAAATTATATATATACATATATGTAATTTAATTAATTAGCCTAAACAATATATATAGATATTATTATTATTAAAAATACTTAATTAAAAAAAATAAAAATAAATTGGGTATTAAAAATAAAATTGGAACAAAATGATGAGCGACAACAATGAATGTATGGAAAATATCCAAGAGGACATCGACAAGCTAAATAAATGCATGGATAACATCGAGAAGTCAGTTAGTAAGTAGGACTAGATGGCCGATGATATCTCCTTCTTAAAAAACTTGATGAGCCCGTGTTTCGAAGAGACTGATCCACCTTCAACTACAAAGATTCCCAAGACTCCAAAAGGGAGACTTCTCTAGAGTAGGACTTCATGAGGTGTGAGAAGCAACAAATACCCCAAATTCACTTCAAAGGAAACCAATATTATACTCATTCTTCCAGAAAGAAGCATCTTAAAATAAAAAACGAAATACCAAGGTATGATGGTAAGAAATTTAAAGGCACTGTCGTATGGGTAAATAATATGGATGCAATTGTTTTAGCAAACCCTCCGCTCGGTGAACAAGAAAAATTCGTGACTACATCCAATTACTTAGAAGTAGAACTGTACCATTGGTTACTCATTCAATTAGAAAAACCTTAAAAATGCTTTGTTAAAAATGTTTCATGATGAGGATGAAGATGGCGTTTACAAGAGATTTGATCACCTGAAGTAAAAAGGATCAGTGAGTGAATACATTCACGAATGGGAAGTATTAACAGTAAGGCAAAGAGGGATTTCAGATGAGGAGCTGCTAAAAATGTACCATTGTGGCCTTAAATATTACATTCGCCAAGAATTAAAATTTCATAAACCCAAAACTATTGAGAAGTCCAAACATGCAGCCACAATTATTGAGTGAAAATATAAACTTCACAAACCATTGTATGTGAGTGACGATAGGACTAACAATTATTTCAAGGAAAAGGCACGTAAACCCTCGTCATAAAATACTAGTAAGTACGTTCCACCACCATTACGAAGTGAAGGAAGACAAAAATATAATACCAAAAGAAAAAAGGATGGAAAATGTTGGAAGTGCAAAGACAAGTAATATACATGGAACAAATGCACAACACAAAAATTGTACAATTGTGAAGCTAAACAAGAAGAGGAGTGCTCAGAAGATAGCTCTAACGAAGAGGACAATAAAGAAAATGCAAACCCTAGCCCAATATCAAAATATAATATGCCATGAATTTCCATAGCAGACATCACAGGGATAGCTCAACCACAGGCAGTGAAGCTTAAAGGTTACATCAAGAAGCAAAGATTTATTGTTATGGTGGACTAAGGAAGTACGCACAACTTTGTAGATGTCAATGTTGCAAAAAGATTGAACATCTTTGCTTACCTAGTAACAGACTTAAAAGTTATGGTAGAAGATGCAAAGTGTATAGATGGAGTTGGAAAGTTCCATATAGTTGAGTTGCAATTAACCAACTATGCAATGTAGTCCAGTTTTTATACAGTTCCCCTAGGAGGAGTAGATGTTGTTTTCGGTGTACAATGGTTAAGAAAAATAGGCACTTATTGAAAAAATCATATAAAAAAATTCATTAGATTCAAATGGGATGGACATAAATATCCGTTGTTCGGGTTTTAGGCACCACCAACACAAGTTATCTTCGTTCAATAGATGAAGAATCTTATTTGCAAGGGGGCACTAGCATTTGTTTCACAATGTCGACACTTGGAATTATTATCGACAGAAGGGACTCACCAAACATAAGATATTCCATCCTTGATCCAGTGATATGAGAAGGTTTTCCAAGATCTACCAATAAAGTTACCTTCGGAAAGGAAAATTGAACACATTACCGAAGTCAAACCCAACTCAACTCCAATTAATTTAAAGCCATACTGTTATCCCCATCACCACAAGATAGAAATATAATGCTTAATCCAAGACCTGCTGAAGCATGGAGTAATTATGAAGAGTAGAATTCCATATGTTGCACCCGTAGTATTGGTCAGAAAGAAGGATACATCTTTCTGATTATGTATAGATTACATAGGCTTAAACAAAATCACTATTAAGCATAATTTTTTGATTCCATCCATTGATGAAATGTTATATGAATTACACAATGCATAATATTTTTCCAAGTTAGATCTAAGATCAGGTTACTACCAAATGCGAGTAAGGTTAGAAGACATTGAAAAGACAACATTTAGGACTCATGAAGGGCATTACGAGTTCAAGGTCATGCCATTTGGATTAACCAATGCACCAGCTACCTTCCAAGCAACCATGAATGAGATATTTTACCCTTACCTTAGGAAGTTCGTATTAGTTTTCTTCGATGATATTTTAGTCTATAGTAAGATGTGGAAAGAACATCTCAAACATCTAGAATAAGTATCCTCTGTTTTGGAAAAGAACTAGTTTTACACCAAGCTATCAAAATGTATGTTTGGGCAGAAGGAAGTTGAATACCTAGGTCATATTATATCAAGGGAAGGAGTCCAGGTGGATCCCAACAAAATCAAGGCAATCAAAGAGTGGCCGAAATAAAAGAAAATATCTAAGTTAAGGGTATTTTTGGGTTTAATAGGGTATTACATGAGATTTATAAAAAATTACTGACATCTGATAGTGCCCGTCAAGAATTTGTTAAAGAAAAATTCTTTTAAGTGGGCTAACCAAGAAGACAATTGTTTTGAGAAATTAAAGGAAGTGATGTCAACCACACCAGTACTAGCAACTCCTGACTTCTCCAAACCGTTCGTAGTCAAATGTGAGGTTTCTAGGTATGGAGTTGGAGCTGTATTAATGTAGGAAAACAACTCCATAGCATTTGAGAGTAGGAAACTTAATAAACAATAAGGCCTAAAATCAACATACCAAAAGGAGATTCTTTCTATAAAACAAGCATTGACAAAATGGCATCAGTATTTTCTTGGAAGCAAATTCTTAATTCGAACAAACCACAACAGTCTTCAATTCTTACTTCAGCAAAAAACATCATCAACAGAACAACACAAGTGGATGGAGAAGATGTTAGCTTTTTATTTAGAAATATTACACAAGAAGGGAAACGAGAATGGTGTAGCTGATGCACTCTCACGTCAAGATGACGATCACACAACATGTGCTACCATGATAGTCATTTTGGAATGGTTGGAGGAAATATGAGCCAAATATGGCAAGGATAAGGATTGCGACTCCATGATTAACAATATTAGTTAGTATACCAACTTCGAGTGGAAAAATGACATCTTATGGTACAAGGGGAGAATTTACCTAACACCCACATCCAAATTTAAGGTGAAAATACTAAAGGAGTCTCACAATTCACTAGTAGTCGGACATGTATGATTATACAAGACTTACTACAATGTCTGAGATTCATTCTATTGGAAGGGTATGAGTAAGGAAATTCAGAAATATGTGGCAAAATGTTATATTTGTCAAAGAAACAAGAGCGAAAATGTTCCAACTCCAGGATTGCTACATCCACTACACATTCCAAATCAGAAGTGGGAGGAGATTTCGATGTATCTTATTGAAGGACTATCTGCATCTGATGGAAAGGATAAAATATTTTTAGTAGTCGGCAGGCTCACTAAATATGCCCACATTATGGCTATTAAAAAGACTGACACAACTAAATAAATCACTGAAGTGTTCTGTAGAAACATTTACAAACTACATGGGTTTCCTAAGGTTATAGTCGGAGACAAAGATGTAAAGTTTAAAGGGAAATTTTGGAAGGATTTCTACCATCAAACAGGAATATCCCTCAATATGTGTTCGGCCTATCACCCCTAAACAGATGGGAAACCGAAATCGCTAATAAATTCTTGGAAACATATCTCTGTTGCTTTGTTACAGATAAATAAAAGGTATGAACACAGTGGCTACACTTGGCTCAATGGTGGTATAATACTGCATACCACATGTTAGCTAAGATGACACCCTTCCAAGACTTATATGGTTATCATCCACCTAGGTGGAAGGAATTTGCACTCCTCGATTTTAGAGTAGCAGCAATTAAAGACCACTTAGGAGAAAGTCAAAGAATCATCAACTTACTAAAATAAAATCTAACCATGGCCACTAATAGAATGAAGCAACAAGCCGACCAACACCATTCTGAAAGAGAGTTCGAGGAGGGAGATTGGGTCTTCGTTAGAATCCAACCTTATAAGAAATTATCACTAAAACAACAAGGGAAGAATAAATTGTCACCTAAATATTATGGACCGTACGAGATAATACAAAATATAAGTAGTATAACTTATGGGTTAAATTCACCAGACAACTGCTAAATCCATAATACCTTTCACATATCAAGTCTCAAAAATGTATTAGGGAAAAATCAAATAGCACAAACAGAAATACTAGAGACCGATGAAGAATGAGAGACCGATGAAGAATGAAGAATAGTCCTTGAACCTAAAGGTATACTCGCTACCTGAGAAAAGGTTTTATGATCTAAGACAATAAAGGAATACCTCATCAAATGGAAGAGGTTACTAGAGGAAGGTTCGTATGGGGAATCAAAACCTTTTGTGCATCAACATCAGGACTACCTATGCTTTGAGGACAAAGCATATTAAGGGAAAGCCAATGTTATGAACTTAAAATCATAACAGTTAAATAAATATTAAAATATTATCTAAATAAATAAACTATTAGTTATAATCAATTAATTAGAAAATAATTATTTAAATGAAGAGACATCAATCCCCAAGGTACATTTCTCCCTGATTAGGCATGGCCCATCATGTCCTATTTAAGGAGCACTGCCTCAGCCTTCTAATCATCATTCAGTTTATCAATTTATATATAAACATGTTACATTCCAGAATTTGTCTCGTGTTTTATTATGAGTTTACAATAAATTAGAAATAAAATTTATAACATAATGGCAGTGAGTTTCTCTTGAACATGATACTCTTTTAGTTCATCTATGTGCTTTTGGGTTGGGAATATACTTGCCTCTTTGGTTAATAATACCATGTTAAAATCCTCTGTATTCGATTTTGAGTCAATACTACCAACTCCATAAAAGTTTCACCAATATGTTCAAGATAAGTACTTCATTTGATATCTACTACAATATGGATCATTCATTCATGTCGACTAATGATTAGTGGTTGTCATTGATGTCAACCCAAGCAATGCCAAGGGCTACCCAAATGTTGCATGGGCATTTTGACTTAGCAACTTACTCTATTATCAGTCAAGGATCTTCTATATGGATTCTACTCATTGATATGTTTTCATTGATACATGGCAGACCATGTAATTCTTCGCAGTTTGAGATATATTCATGTTTGAAGTTAGTAACCCCACCTAGTGGGATAAAACCCTATGGGGTCGTGGAATTGCATTCATAATTAGTTGTGGTATTTGAATAATAAATAATTATTAATGTTTTTTTTTATAAAATCCCTCCAATTTTCACTTGTTGAGGACCCTCTCAAGTCAAGACATTCATATAAATAGTGACGCGCATATCCACCTCTAGTAGGGATTTTGTGGCTTCAAATAGGTAATCGTGGAATTTTCATTATAAATTTTTTTCTCTGAAGCTTCATAAGCCCAAATTAAAACCCATTTGAGCCAAAATCTTGATGAAGCCTGTGACAAAATTTAAAACCTTGGTTCACTATATTTTCGGACATATGATCTAAGTAATTTAGGGTTTTTGTAGGCTCCTGAATTCCATGTCAAGCACGAGACATTGGAAAAAGCATCATAACTTTCTCTATGAGCATTGGATTCACATTTTGTAAATAGTCACAAAAATAGGACATATTGTAGTTTGTTGATTCATGTTTTCAGGTCCAATGGTCACAATAGTGACACGTGCCACTTCGTAAAAGTTTTCTCTACTAAACTAGTCTATAATGAGGTCATCATAGCATATTGGAAACACCTATTTATTGAAGAATCCAATCTTCATCATATCTGTGGGGTTGGAAATAGGACTCAGAGGGCTACCACATAATGAAACTTTAGACCCTGGAGATCCAAAATTAAATAAGTACAATAGATTCAATATCAAGCTCCTAGAAGGCAAGAGAAACCATGCATTTAAGGATCACTATAGTGAGGACCATACATCAATAGCCAAGGGTAATTCTCCTACAGCAAGGTATATATGATTAGTGTTTACATTTCAATTTTGAGTATAATCTCTAACATATTTTTTTGCATGACAACATAAGTATATACAGTGCCTTGATTATATCTTTGTCTCTATATGCCACAATTAGTTTTTTAGATGTTATAGTTTTGATACTACACATTTTATGCTACATATTCTTGATGCCACGCCAAGTTTTCTAAATCTATATGTTGTTGTAAGTTCATCTTAATTGTATTTTAATAGTTGATATAATTTTTTTGTTCTACTTAGAACATGGTCCATCACAAGTCTAGGGTATATCATGAGTTTTTATTGTATATATATTTAGGTCAGTTTTCGATATAGCCTTGCATAGAGTCCATGCCTATATCAAGAGTGGGAGTCTTTATCTATTTCTCCAACATGTCAAAAAAGAAAAGTGACAAGCACACTTCATGTATGCATTGTAATTTTAATTTGTAGTTATTCATTATTATGCACTTACATGTGTTTTATAGGCAGAGGTAACTTGCAGGGTATTTTGTTTTCTTTTGCGATTCGTTTCACTGGGAAAATTTTTCATGCACGTAGAAGAAGATTCACGTACAACTTCAAGTAAGAATTCTAGATAATAATTATCAAATGGAAGGAATTATTGCAGAAGGACATCATTTGAAGACATAACATCCATCCGTATATTGTGAAGAAGTATCAACGCCAAGACTCACCATTGTAAATTTGTAAAATATTCATTTGTAAAAGTGTCATCATTGGAAGAGTCATTATTGTAAAAGAGTCAATATACCTATTGTCAAAAAGGAATTATTGGGACGTATAAGAGTCTTTGTTGGGATGATGTCATGGTTAGGTTGAGATCATAGTGTGATTGGGTGTTCAGTCAAAATCATTGTAAATTATATTGTATGGTGGATCATTGCCCTCATATGGGGATCAAAACTCTTGTCTCAATTGAGTCATTATAGGGTGGTAGGGAGGTGCTAGGCTGCTACATGAAGTCACCTATAGGTTGGAGCGTGTGAACACTTTAGGTTGGTAGGCTGGTCTAGGATGTTGGGGCATCCATTCAATTGACTAGTTAAGAAGTGAGGGTGTTGAGGCATCCTTCTAGTGGGAGCTAGAGAAGAATACTTTTCTAGAATTCTACGAAGTTGTTGCATTCATTTCAGTTGAGGTTGAAGATTAAAGAATTTAATAGAAAACTATTTGAGGGTTTTTGACCCAGAGGAGGTTTTCCACCTAAACCTCTTGTGTCTACTGTGTTATTTTATTTACTATTATTAGTGGATAAATATTAATATTAATTGAATATTAAATAATGTTCTAAAATATTTAAAAGTTCTAATTGCTAATGAATACTTATTCACCCCCCCCTCCCCCTCTCAATATTTCCAACAGTTGGTATCAAAGTGTGGTTCCTTCAGTAACAGATTAACTGCTCAAAGTCAATCTTTAGAGCATAGAGATGGGAAAGTCAAAGAAGTAGGTTACAAGGATTTCAAAGGAAGGTATAGGTACAATAGAATATGAAGAAAGTTAGTATTGTGTACCAACCCCTGATTTTGAGGAAGGTAATTACTGGATATGAGAATGCATGATGTAAGTACATTTGCAGGCACATGCATTATGAGAATCAATTGTTTGTGGAGACACATCTACTGACAAAGCTAAAAGGTACAATTAAAAGGCCATGAATGTAATTTTGAATGTTTTACCAAATTTTGTGAAAACAAAAGTTGGTCAATGTTCAACAGCTAAAACTCTTTGGGAAAAGCTTCATAATCTCTATTCAACAAAGCAATCAGGTCAAGATGTTATTGAAAATTCCAATCCTTCTTATTATGACAATGAAATGGGAGAAATGAGTAAAATATATTTTCAAAGTCAAGTGATCAAGGTGATAAAGGAAGTCAAAAATCAAAAGGAAAAGACAAGACTTTTGGAAGTAAAATTGAAGACAAAAATAACTCATCAATGAAAATGAAGAGTCTAAGAAGGTGATTAGTGGTCTTAGAACTCAAATGGAATAAATCAAGAATAGAGTGACATGAGACCTAAAGAGAGAATTCCAACAGAAGCAACAAGAGCTCGACACAGTGTTTCCAGAGATTAAGAGGATCACACAATAAATGCGGGAAGAAAAAATTGAAATGAAGGAATTTGATCAATGATACATATCCATTGTGACCAAAATAAAAAGGAATTAGAAACATCTCTAGTAGAAATAAGAAGTCTTAGGATTCAAAATGAGAAGAAGAAGGAACAGATACACGTTTTGAACAAAGAAGTAGACAATACTACCCTTCTGAAGGTACAGGTTGAGGAGACAGAAAAAATAAGATCTTGAAAAGTTGGTTTTAAGAAGATCTTGCTCAAAAACAGGAAGAACTTGATGCAACTAGTGATGAGATCAACAAACTCAAGGGATTGTAAAAATAACACTTAGAAGATAAGACAGATGAAGAACAAAAAATGAATGCAATTAAACATCGTAAAGCTCGAGTTGATGAAGGTACAAGCTCCACAAATTCGTATGGTGATTCTAAGAAGGAAGTTGATCAAAGTGAAATGCCAAAGAAGAAATTTGCAACTAAAAGGAACAAGTCCATATAAATCAAGAACAAAGGACCGCAAAAAACTACAACATCTCCTCCAAAGAAGAATGAAACCTTCCATGTATGTTCGTGTATTTTATGGTTATTATTTTTCATGCGCTAACTCTGGACATATGGCCAAGGATTGTAAATATAATTATAGGTACAATTATCAAGGACCATTGCATCTGAATGAACCATTGAAGTACACACATTTATTTAATGGTTATTGATTTTTATGTGCTATCTATGGACATATGGCTAGGGATTGTGAAGTTTTTGATAGGTACAATCATTATGTGCAAAACCCTAGAAGAAAGTTTACACGATCATGAGACATGTTCCATGATGATTTTGTTGGAAGAGAATGCATGTTAGATGGGCCAAACAATGAAGGTTTCAAATTCCATAACAATGGCCATAATTCTCGCGGTTGCAAATATCTAATCGAATGACCTATGGAAAACATTCAATGCTTCAAGTGTCATAACTATGGGCACATGTCTTGAGATTGCAGGAATAAAAAGGTATGTAAAAGGGAATAGGTACATGAAGACAAAGTAGATAACAAGGTTTCAGCAGTTATGCTTTCAGGATTTGTAAAAGTAAAAGGTCATGAGGAATTAGAAGTTGCTTCAAATAATGACTCAAGTCAATCTGGCCCATTAGGTGACTCACTATTTTGAACAATCTCACTTGTTGACTCAATGTTTGTAGAGGAGGAGTTTATGCAACAATATATGGTACAAGTCTACAATTGATAGGAAGTTAGTTTGAACAACATGGAATTTTCATTACAGGTTCGTTGAAGGATTAGAGGTTATGAGGAATAAGGAAAGATTAGTCTGGAAAGGATATGCACAAGTTAAAGGAATTGTTTTTAAAGAAACATTTGCTCTTGTTTCTATAATGGATGATATAAGAATGCTTCTTGCTTATGCTTACTCGAGAAAAATCAAGGTCTAGTAAATCGTTGTTTTGTTAGCTTTTCTAAATGGTGCATGAGAGGAAGAAGTTTACATTAAACAACCCAAAGGTTTTCTGCTCTCTCACAAAGAAGACTACACCTGCACATTAAAGAAGGCTCTATATGGTCTCAAGCAAGCTCATAGGGTTTGGTATGCTCATCTTAACAAATATCTACATCAACAGGGATTCAAGAAAGGAAGTGCTAACATCCATCTTTATGTGAAAGTGGATCAAGATAACCTAACAATTATCGAAGTATACGTGCATGATATAATCTTTGGAAGTAGTGATGAGAGATTAAGTAAACCACAAAAATGTAAACTGAGTTTGAAATGTTTATGATTGATGAATTGACATACATTTTAGGGCTTCTTATTTCTTAGCAAGGTTAAGGAATATTCATATATCAAACCAAGTACATCAAATAAATGCTCAAGAAATTCGAGATGAAAGATTGCAAGCTAGTCCTTACCCCCGTGCTAACATGTTGCAAGTTAAGCTTAGAAATTTCATCAAAGGATCTAGACCAAAGGTTGTATAGATCTACGATTTGTAGTATCTTATATGTGACAACCTCTGAGCTTGATGTGATGTAGGTTGTTGGACAAGTAGCAATATTCTAAGTAGCAGCAAAATAATCTCATATTATTGTCGTCAAAAGAATTCTTTGGTATCTTAAGGGCACAACAGAATATGGTCTATGGTATCCCGAAGGAAATGATCTAGTCGTCCAAGCTTATACAAATGTAGATTGGGCAGGAATTGTTGATGATTGTAAGAGAAACAGTGGAGGAGCATTTTATCTAGGTCTTTGTCTTGTTTCATGGTTAAGTAAAAAGTAGTATTCAATCTCATTATCCACAACAGAAGCAGAGTATGTCGCGGCGACAGCTTGTTGTACTCAAGCTCTTTGGATGAAGCAAAATTTTCAAGACATTCAAGTAAAGTTTCATGAGCCTATTCCCATATTTTTTGATAACACCAACACCATCAGTATCCCCAAGAATCCTGTGATGAATTCCAAAATGAAGCACATTCCTAGTAAATATAATTTTGTTAGAGAGCATGTCATTGAAAACAATATCAAGCTTCAATATGTTGGCACAAAGGAATAAATTTCTGACATCTTTAACAAACCATTACCTCTTGAATCATTTGATTATCTTCGCCGAAAGCTTGGGATTCTCCCAAGTTTTCATTAGAGTATTTCTCCTATCTACTCAAGTAGAAAGGGGGAGTGGATGTGTGTATAGGTCCATAGGATGGTTGTTTGTCAGGGGTAGTTACCCTTTGCCATTGATGACAAAGGGTGAGAGAAGGTAGTAGGAAGACATGTCATGATCACATGTGGAGTACTTTTGTTTCCACCAATGCCAAAGGGGGAGATTGTTGATCAGTGGTTGTCATTGATATCAACCCATGTAGCACCAAGGGATACCCAAATATTGCATGGTAATTTTGACTTGATAAATTACTCTGTTCTGAGTTAGGGATATTCTATATGGATTCTACTCATCGATATGTTTCCGTTGGTATATGGGACGCCACATAATTCTTCACGGTTTGAGATATATTCACGTTTGAAGTTAGTAACCCTAGTTAGTGGGCTAAAACCCTATGGCATTGTGGCATGGAACTCATAGCTGGTTGTGGTCATTGAATAGTAAATAATGAATAGTGTTTTTTTTTTCCCTAAAAGTGCTCCAATGTTCCCTAGCTGAGGACCCTCTGAACTAAAGACATTCATATAAATAGTGACCCTCATATCATCCTCTAGTAGGGATTTTGTGGCTTCAAACATATCATCATGGAATTTTCGCTATAACTTATTTTCTATGAAGCTTTAGAAGCTGAAATTAAAACCTATTTGAGCCAAAATCTTGATCAACCACTGATTGAATTTCAGAACTTGGCTTGCTATAGTTTTTCTAGATATGATCTAGGGAAGTTAGGCTTTTTAGAGGCTCCTAAATTCCATGTCAAACAGGTAATCTTTGGAAAATTGTCATTACTTTCTCTCTCAACATTGGATTCAAACTTTTTAAATAGTCACAAAAAGATAATGGAGTTTATTTTGTTTAGTAGCGTTTTCAGGGTCGATGGTCACAACAATGACACTTGACACTTCATACAATTTTGCTCTACTAAACGAGTCTATAATCAGGTCATCATGGTTGACTGGCTATAACGCTTTCTTGAAGAATCCAATCTTGATCCAGCCTATGGGGTTGGAAATAGGACTCAGAAGGATACCACAGGATGAAATTCCAGACACTCGAGATCTGAAATTACATAGATACAACAAATTCAATATCGAGCTCCTAGAAGGCAAGAAAAAGCATGCCTTCAAGGATCACTGCAGTAAGGACCACACATCAATAGTCAAGGGTAAGTCTCCTACAACAAGATATGTATGATTAGTGTTTACATTTTAATTTTGAGTATCATCTTTGACATATCTTTTGGCATGACAACCTAAGTATATACAGTGTCTCAGTTACATATCTATGTCTCTATATGTCACAATTAGTTTTTCGGATGTTCTATTCTTGATACTACAAATTTTATGCTACATATTCTTGATGCCACACCAATTTTGCTAAATCTATATGATGTTGTAAGTTCTTGTTACTTATATTGTCGTAGTTGATAGAATGGTCTCTGTTGTTGTACTTAGAACTCGGTCCATCACATGTCCAGGGCCTGTCATCAGTTTTTATTGTATATATCTTTAGGTAAGTTTTGGATATAGTCTTGCATAGAGTCCAAGCCTATATCAAGTGTGGGAATCTTTGTCTACTACTGCAACAAGTCAAAAACAAAAATGAGAAGCACACTTCAGGAACACATTGTAAATTTAATTTGTATGTATTCTTTATTATGCACTTACATGTGTTTTGCAGTCAGAGGTAAGTTGAAGGGTATTTTGTTTGTTTTGGGATTGATTTTAGAAGGAAAATTTTGCATGCAGGTAAAAGATGATTCAAGTACAACTTCAAGCAAGAATTCAAGAGAGGAAGTATCAAATCAAAGGAAGCATTGCAGCAAGCATCCTTTGAAGATATGACAACCATATGTATATTGTGAAGAAGTGTCAAGGCCAAGAGTCATCATTGTAAAGTTGTAAAAGAGTCATTTGTAAAAGTATCATTATTCGAAGAGTCATTATTATAAAAGAGTCAATATGCCTATAGTCGAAAAGGCATTATTGGGAGGTAGAGGAGACTCTGTTGGGATGATGTCATGGTTGGGTTGTAGGTCATAACTTGACTCAAAGTTCAGTCAAAATCATTGTAAATCATATTGTATCATGGGTCATTGTCCCCGGTATAGGAGTCCACACTCTTGTCTCATTTGAGTAATTATATGGTGGGAGGAAGGTGCTAGGCTCGTGCATGAAGTCACCTGCAGGTTGGAGCCTATAAAC
>APFE030300984.1:0-57500 GCA_000404065.3 Pinus taeda | reverse complement strand
ACCAAGGTGAATATTTTTCCTAATAGGCAGTGCCTTGTTAGGTCCCTATAATACTATTTTATTCCCTCATTGTTATTATTAGTGTAGCCCCTTTATTGGTATTGTTGTGCCCTTCCATTAGTAGTGTTATGTCTACTCTCATTATATTATGATCTCCTAGAATCTTATATATATAAAGGAGGCTTTGTCATTTGAACAATCCAAGGATTGTTCATTTATATAATGTAAAAAACTCCTCGAAGAGGATAATTTTTAAGTCATTCATCTACCTATTTGTGCGCTGGTTGCATAACATTTGGTATCAAAATTTTCGATTCTAGGATTTCGCTTCTCTGAGCAAGTCATTGTGGAATTTTCACTATAAATATTTTTCTAAGAGCTTTGAGAATCTGAAATTTTTACTATGTGGAGCCGAAACTATAGAGAACGTCGTGTAAAAATTGTAAACCTTGTTTCGCTATCTTTTTAGAGATATGTTACGAGGAAATAGGGTTTTTGTAGGCTCCTGAATGTTGTCTCAAATAGGTGATCTAGGACAACACATTGTTTTTTTTTTCTACAAGGATTCAGAAGTTGAAATTTATACCATGTGGAGCCAAAATTATAAAGAACATTATGAAAAAAAATTAGATCTTGGTTCACTATATATTCAGAGATATGATCTGAGGAAGTTAGGGTTTTTGCATCCTCCATAATTTTATCTCAAATAGGTGACCTAGGAAAAATTGTCATAACTTTTGTTTCAGGCATCAAATTTGAATTCTGTAAAATTTGGGTGAAATTTCATGGAATCTAGGTTTGCGTGTATCAATTTCAGGGTTGAAGGTTGAAATAGTGACATGTGGAATCCCGTACAACTTCACTCTATTGAATGAGTCCATAATCATGTCATCATTGGAGATTTTGCATAAATATTTCTTGAAGAATCCAATCTTGATCAGTCTTATGGGGTTGGAAAGACGACGCAAGGATATAACATAGGAAGAAAGTTTATAACTTAGAGATTCGAAATTAAAGAGTTACAATTAATTCAAGATTGAAGTCCTAAAAGCAAGAAAAAAGGTTATATTTTTTTAAATTTCATAACTTTTGTTTGAAAAATTAGTTTGAAGTGATTCAAAGGGCATATTGAAGCATATATTTTATTGTTTGATTTAAAAATTCCTCGAAGCAAGAAAATGGAAACACCTAGTTAGAAATTAGAAATATCTACTATGACACGTGTAGAAGAGGAAGAAATACAACATGATATATCAAAATTATGAGACCAAGTGCAAAAACTTTCATTCTCACAGGAGTAACCAAAAATTAAATGGAAACTAAGATAGATGGTTTGAATAAGAGTTTAAAATTAGGCATGGGTGGTCTAAAGGATGGCATAGAAGATAAAATGAAAGGAAATATGGAATATTTAAAGAATGGTTTAAAAGTAGACATGGAAGGTTTGAAGGAAGGTTTGAAAAAGTTGCTACAAAAAAATGCTTTCTAATGGTGAAAATGTATGATATAAAAATCATTATGAGAAGAAAAGAAATGGTAACCATGATTTCATAGACTCTAACGTTGGATTGAAGACCCAACATATTCCAAATATCTATATGTATATGTTTACTTGTAGATTCAACAACTTATGTGATATGCGAAAACATAAGACAAGAATCTAATCTACGCATCAATGGAAACCAAAATTGATCGATGAAAACACTAAGAAGAAAAGGAATAATTTCAATCACACATAACACAATATTTTTCTCGGGAAAGAAGCTTCTCAAAAACCTAGCTATCTAAATTGCATTAATGAGAAGATCTGAGAAGAAAATACAATTATTGTTAAACCTAAACAATTCCTACACAAGTGCAATATATCTCTCTACTCCCTAAGAAAGCCTTTTTGCTCTACTCAACCCTGAGCTCAACCTATATAATTATGTTCTATCCTCTACCTAACTGACTTCCTTTGGCTAATACTTAGCCAAATTCCAAGCCTTTCAAGCTCCTACTTCCTCGTGTAGTTCCCCTGGGAATTGGCTCCTATTTAATGGAGAAATTCCCCAATTATGAATTTCACAATCCTCATTGGCCTTAATTTGATTGCATGCACCAACTTATAATTTGATGATTATACAACTGATAACACACTTCTTTTTAACTCTGATCTCAATTGAGCCTTCCTCAAAACGAAAAAGAATGAGTTATTTATGAGCGAATTATCAGTTATCTTATTGATCACTACATGTTAATTAAATCCAATTTAATTCACTTGACCTCTCACTAGTTCCTCCAAGAGTTAGAACTAATTAAACTGATTTTAACTCTGATAATTAAGTTAAACAATTAAAACTCAAAATAAACTTCAACTAGAACCCTAACACCTAGGTAGGACTCTACATGCCTCTAGATTTACCCTCAACTCAAATTGATTGAGTTAACTAAGTCTTCCTGCCTTAGTTAACTCATACAAGGTCTCATGTGATGCGGAATTACAACTTATAATTTAATCAAGGGAAAATTAAATTAGAAGCATCTTCTTGTTTCCATTTTCAATATTTCTTGTTGCAAATTTCAAGGCTTCCACTCAATAAGAAAGGAATTCAAGTCTATCCTGGTCCAGTACCTTTAGAATATTCTTCATCCAACACTTATCTCTGGTGTTGTTGCTACTATAACTTCTAAAACTTAAAAAGCATCCAAGCGAAATTAGTATGATGCATCTATCACTAGAGTCTTTAACTGCTACGAGCCTATGCCTCCGTCTATTTAACATATGATAGCATCAATTGCCACTGATCCATCCTGCTAATGTGTACTATGGGATCCCATAGCAAGGTAATGATCGATGAGATGAAACATCTCAATAGACCCTTCCCAAATTTCTGAACACTTGGAGCTATTATTTCACATCGCCACACCTCTCACATGGAGGTATGGCTGCATGTGCTCCCTCTGCCCACGTGGTTTGAAATTCCTCCCAATTGGAGGTCTTTGTTTGAGTGGATGTCTCCACTCAGTCGCCTCTCTGATTCTCTAATTGTGGATTCTCAACAACTTTATGAGGCTGCATTGTGAGAGGTAATTCATGCTCCCTCTCAACCACCAAGTCTCTAACCTTCGCCTTTCTCCTGAAATATTTGCATGGATCTTCAACCTTGAGAGCATACAGGTTCTTGACTTGCACACTTATCTATTTCATCTGTCATGTGGAAATGTGTCTAAGTAAAACCTTCCTTTTACTAAATACCACATCATATAGACACCCTGGAAACTCATACCCATGTTGTAGGTATCCCACCATCACAAAATATTCTGAAAAATAATTGATTTTAAATTAGCGATATTGTTATCATCCGAACTCTGATTTTGCTAATTTGTTTTTTAAATTTGGGTATTTTTTTGCAAGGAATCCAAATCTTTTGTTTGTTTTTGAAAAATTTACATAATTTTTTTTAGATATGCTCTCCAAAGTCATTTTCGAAAAAATTATTGCTTTCATACCATGTAGATTTTTACTTGTAGATTCAACATCTTATGTGATATGCTAAAACATAAGACAAGAATATACTCTACTCACCAATGAAAACCAAAATTGATTGATGAAAACACTAAGTTGAAAAGGAAGAATTTCAATATTACATAACACAAGATTTTTATGGGCAAAGAAACTATTGAAGCCCCCAACTACCTATATTGGATTAACTGGAAGATCTGAGAAGAAAATATAATTCTAATTCAATAGAAACAATTCCTGGACAAGTACAATCTATCTCTACGCTTCCTAGGTAAGCTTTGGATGAATACAATATGCTTTTCTCAACCTTGAGCTCAACCTACACAAGTATTTTCTATCCTCTGCATGATTGAATGCCTTTGGCCAATACTTAGTCAAATTCCTCATCTTTCAAGGTCCTATTTCATTGCATTGTTCCCTTGGGAATTAGCTCCTATTTAAAGGAGAAATTCCTCAATTACGAATTTTGGAATCCTCATATGCCCTCCTCTTATTTCCTGCACCACTTGTAAAATTTGATGATTATACAACTAATCGTGCAATTCCCTTTAACTCCAATCTCAAATGAGTCTTCCTCAAAACTGGCATGCATAGCTTATTTATGAGAGAATTACCAATTATCTGATTGATCACTACATGTGAATTAAATCCAATTTAATTCACTTGACCTTTCACTATTTCCTCCAACAGTAAGAACCAATTAAATTGATTTTAACTCAAATAATTATGTTAAATAATTACAACTCAAAATAGACTACAATTGGAGCCCCTAAAACATAGGGTGAACTATACATGCCTCGAGTTTGACCCTGAACTTGAATTCTTTGAGCTAGCCAAGTATTCCTGTAAGGTCCCACCTTACCAACAATCATTATTATACTATGGCTTACTCAAAATGCTATTTACATTTAAGATTTTAAGACATAAAAGTTAATGCAAGGTTATATATCTATATTTTTATTTTTATTTTTACTGGTATTCTTTACAACACATACTAATTTCTACTAACTAACTAACCCATGGTATTATTAAACTTCTCATTAAGGCTACATGATCATGGTTCCTCAAGATCCAAAAGTTACAACCATAAGTCTTAAAATCACATTTAAATGATAGAGTCATTAATGGGATAAATAATATCAATATTTACAAACCACAATTTCTAATAAGCTATTTTTTCAGACTATTACAATTAAGAGTGTTTAAGAGTGACTAATTTGATTTTGTTCTAGATAATATGCCTATGAATTATTTGGTAAAACAAAGGGAAGAAAAGAAAGATAATTCAAGTTCTAAAGGAGTGGTTTCCAATTATTATGAATCCATATGTGAGCTAACAATTACAACATTTCACCTAACCAATTTTCCTTCCATGGATTTTTACTTCAATGGAATCATCATGCTTATTCTTTGAGATATTTCCAAAAACAACTTGGTTGCAAATCCTAAATCTACTTAATCATTTATATAGACAATTCGTAGATGTAATTAGCTAAAACCATTGAATAATTATGTCAAACAGTTTTCAAGCATGAAATGTACAACCATTGAGGCATTTTGTCAAACACTTACAACCATAACCCTTAAGGTGATTTCACCAAAATTAACTAACATGATTCTAATATTACATAATTTCCTTTTCTTTTTCAGTAATGCTAAGAAGTGAACCTAATACATAAACGGAACTATCATCCATATTGATTGCTGCATATACAAAAATTTAGGCACATAATTACTATAAATATTTAAAAATCTTTACAAATAGCTCGCAGCAATGTAGCTACAGCTACTGATAATTCTGAACAATTTTTAGCAGTCACAGAACAAGCTTCTAACTATTAAACTATCAAACAAGCAATCAGAAGTCTATTATCTATCAATGTATTAACCATTGATACTTTAAAATAATAATTCCAAGTTTATATAATAGAATGATTTCATAAAAATATATTAGCATGTAAATCACAACTACAAAAAAAAAGCAGCAAGACAAACCGCGAGGCAACATCAACAAATCTGTAAAATATAGAATATTATAGAACCGGATTCTCGAACTCTTTTTTTTGAAATCAAAGTTGGGGCGACACGACCATTACGTATAGATGCCCCTTGAAGTTAAAACCAATTGAAACAGAAATGCCAGAAATGCGATTATTTAAAACCATAACCAGAAACAAATTCATACTATCTCATTTATCCCTTTGGTCAAACATATACTCTGAAAGCTTATCTATAGCTATAAAAAGAGAAGGAAAACCCAAATTTATGATATTAGCATGTTTTTATAAAACTCATGGTAGCCTGAATGCTTCAACCATGAAGACATGATGTAAATCAACTTACACTGAAACTGTACAAAAAAAACTTACATAAAAAAAACTATAGTTATTGCAAAATTCCTTCAACATTTAGTGTGCAACAAATGATATACATCTAAGTTTCAATCAACAACCAAATAAGCAAAAACATGTAATGAACTACAAAAAGAAACACAATATAGTGTTATCAACATACATGGCAGTGAATTTATACAATTCAAAAAATGGGAGTATGCTCCAGCTCCAGTATCATTACCAACTCACTGTGAACAACCTGGTTTTCCTCCCAACCATATCCAAAAAGAACTTCTCCCCCTGGAACCCCCGAGCTGCAAACGCTCACATGCAATACCAAGAGACAACAGTAGAGAGATTTTCAAGGCAAACTAAGGAAGCAAATTTTCACTTTCTCTCAATACCACTCATGGCCAACCTCAATAGCTAGAGATGATAGGATTTTAACAATAATTTCAGATTTATTATGGAAGAAATTGGCTACTCTCCATATCTCTCCCTCTCACTATTTTCCTCAAGTCTCTTCCACTCATGGCCTCCTCCTCCCCATGTGAGAATACATGAGACTCATATATAGGAGGAGAAACCAATTCCTGTCATAAATGAGGAGTAATGTGCATGCATAGGATTCCATTTATAGGAGTGTAACTTATCCCATTAAGGAGAGGTATGCATGCCTTAGTTAAGGAGAGTGTAACTTATGCATTAATGAGAGTGTAAGAGCAATATTTTATGCAATATTTTTAATGAGTAAAAAGGAATATGCCATTCTTTGATGAGTGCATAAAATAGAGTAAAATGAATTATTTAGAGAGAGAGAGAGAGAGAGAGAGAGAGAGAGAGAGAGAGAGAGAGTTACATAGATCCATGAGAGTCATGAAGGAGATGTTTGAATTGATTGAGGAGATGAAAATGACTTGTAATTCCTTTTTAGTAATAATATCATAGTCTCATAAAAGATAATAATAATGTTAATAATATTGAGGATTCAATCAAGATTGAACTATTAGGATTGATTAATGATAAGTTAATTCGTTTTCCTTCAACTCCGCTTGATTACCAATTTATGTAAAGTGATTTACTATTTTTGAAAGTCGTGCTTGAGATGCTGGACATGACTTTCTATTTTTAGGAAGTCATTCCAAAATTGTGAGAATGAAATCTTATTTAAGTAAATTCATCCATGAGTGGTATTTTTATTCTGGAGAATAGGGATTCCGCACCCCTATTTTGTGCATCTCCATGCCTTAGTAGATTGAGGACTCCACACCCTTATCTACTCCAAAGATCCAAGCTTCCACGACTTGATCTTTTTAAATATCTAGGACTTCATGCCCTAAATATACAAGACTCCATGTCTTTATCTTTCTTGGATTTAGTACTCTGCGCCCTAATTTCCATGCCCTCTCATCTAGTGTGCTTTAAAACTTTTTGTTTCTCCTTATGGTACTGATTGTGAGCTTTTACCCATCTGATGGTTTGCCAGTAAGGTCTTGTTCAAAGAAATGCACACATTACAATGTCATAGACCAAAGGAATCAGATGAATTTCATAATGAAATTAACTTAATCACATTTTACCTAGATTGGTGCATGACTTCCACAATCATTTTGGTTTTGAAAAAATGGCTTCCACAGTCATTCATAATTGAAAATCCTTGTTGGAAAATGACCAGGTAACCTACCACATCTTGCTTAGTACAATACTAGACATACATAATCACACAAATCGTGTATCATCCATAAATCATAATTAGCCATCTATTCTGCATAACCATGAGAATCCATGGGTGTATGTGTCTCAATATTGAATCACCATCGATGTCATACACATGCTTCATAAATCAGATACAAATAGAAAAACATATGTATAACATTTTACTTAACCAAAACCATCTAATACAAATAATCAAGGATTCCACATATAATAGGAAATATAACTATATAAAACATTGTTCCCCAATCCAACGATCAATATGTCATACATAAACATAAATGGAAATATAACTATGTATGTAAACCATTATTCATCAATCAAGTGACCAACCTATCATATATATAACCCTTGACAGGAGTGACAGAACTATCCTAGAAAATACGACACTACATACTCCCCCTCTTGGAGTAAACATGGCCTAAAGTTTAACTAAACAAAAAAGGAAATTGAAGACGCATAGAGGATGCATCTTCCCAAGTGTCGAAACTAGGACTGTATAGGTCCCATTGGACCTTTAGTTGGTCCACCATGTGATGTCTAAGTTGTCGAGCACGATGGTCAAAAATGGAAACTGGCTCTACCTTAAGAGATCCTTTGTACGTTACCTATAATTGATGCCAATCTAAAATGTGAGAAGGATCATGAACATACTTACGTAGTACCAAAATATAAAATAGATCATGCACATGATGAAAGACTGGAGGTAAAGCAAGATGATATGCCATAGGTCCAACCCTTTTGATGATCTCAAAAGGCCCAAAAAATCGAGGAGAGAGCTTAGATCCTTTCACAAACCTAATAGAGATTTTATGAGGTTTTACTCGAAGAAAAACTAATTCCCCTTCTTTAAAACTACGATCCACTCTATTCATATCAGCATAGTTTTTCTATCTATCCTATGCCTGTTTTAATCTTTTCCTTATAAGACACACTTTTTCTTCCATTTCTTGAAGAATTTCAGGACCTATTGAAATTCTATCCTCTAATCTATCCCAACTTCAATATGTTATGCATGGTCTTCCATAAAATAACTCATAAGGTTCCATACTAAGGGAGTGGTGGTAATTGTTATTGTAAGGAAACTCCACTAGAAGAAGATAATCTTCCCACTTATATTGTTGATCCATTATGTACATTCTAAGCATGTCCTCTAACACTTGATTTACTCTTTTAGTTTGGCCATTAGTCTCTGAATGATAAGGTGTACTGAAATTTAATTGTGTCTAAAGGGCTCCCTAGAGACTAGTCGAAAATCTTCTTGTAAATATAGAGGCCCTATCTATTATGATTTTCTTAGGAAACCATGAAGTCTAACCACCTCCTTGATAAATACTTGTGCTATTTCAGATGCTTTGTAAGTATCTCTAACAGGTATAAAATGGGCACTCTTAGTAAGTTTATCTACCACCACCAAAATGGAGTTATGCCTTTTGGTCGTTTTAGGTAATTGAACAATAATGTCAATAGATATTGCTTCCCATTTAGACTCGGGAATGTTATGCAGCTACAAAAATCCTACTGGATGACCATGTTCTGCTTTAACTAGCTGATATTCCAAACATTTTTCCACAAAATTTGCAACATCGTTCTTCATGCCTGCCCAAAAGAAATTTTCTTTAAATCATCATACATCTTCTGGAGTCCTGGATGAGCCATATATGTTGCAGGGTGAGCTTGTCTCAAAATGAACTCATGAATCCCATCTTGATCTGGAACTACAATATTTTGCATGAATCTCACCATATCGTCGTCATCACAAGAATAATATTCTACCTTGTATTTCTTAGCCCCCTCCCCAAAAAGAGAAACTTTAACTTCCTTGCACCATTCATATACATCTTGTGCCCTCAAGATGTGCTCTTGTAAATCAATCTTCAATGGAATTACTGAAAATATTCGTGGTCTTCGACTGAGTGCATCGACTACTTTTTTCAATGTATCCTTGATGTAAGTTACGTCAAAATTATATTCACTTAGGAGTTCTGACCACCTTCTTTGCCTAGCATTTAGATCACTTTCAGTAAATATATGTTGCAAGCCTCTATGACCTATTTTCAATTCAAATTTCTTTCCCACCAAATAATGTTGCCAAGGTAGTAAGGCATGAACTATAGTTGCTAGTTCTAGATCATGGGTTGCATAGTTTTCCTCATGCACCCTTAACTTCCTAGAGGGATATGTAATCACCATACCATCTTGGGATAATACCGCACTCAATCCATCTTTTGACGCATCGATACATACTATGAATGGTCTATCCATATCTGGAACCTTAAGTATCGGAGTTGTAGTCAAATATTGTTTGAGCTTGGAAAATGCTTGCTCACACTCATTTGTCCAATTAAATCATACTCCCTTCCTAAGTAATGAAGTGATAGGGCCAGTTATTTTTGAAAACTCCTCCACAAATCTCAAATAGTATCCTGCCATACCCATGAAGCTATGCACTTCATGCACATTAGAGGGTGTTGATCATTCTAAAATTGCATTGACCTTTGCTGAGTCAACAACAATGCCTTCACTGGAGATAATGTGTCCAAGATAATGGATTTTTTATTGGAAAAGAAAACATTTGGACATTTTTGCATAAAGTTTATTTTCTCTTAATCATTGTAACACAAATCTCAAGTGTTGCTCATGCTCTTTTGGGAAATTTGAATAGACTAGGATGTCATCAAGGAACACTTGTACAAATTTGTCCAAGTAATTTCGAAATACACCATTCATAAAACTCATAAACACTCCTCGGGCATTAGATAACCCAAAAGGAACAACCACGAACTCATAATGACTAAAACGAGTTAGAAAAGAAGTTTGGGAAATGTCCTTTTCTTTACTCTGACCTAATTATATCTAGATTGAACATCAATATTGGAGAATACGTTGGCTCCCTTAATTTTATCAAATAGATCATCAATGCGAGGCAAAGGATATTTATTTCTAATAGCTACTCGATTCAATTGCCTGTAGTCAACACATAGCAAAAGGGGTCCATTCTTCTTCTTTACAAATATGATTGGAGCTCCTCAAGGTGAAACAGTAGGTGTAATCACACCCCTGTCCAATAAATCTTGAAGTTGCACTTGGAACTCACGAAGTTCAACAATAGACATTCAGTACGGATATTTTGATATAGGTTCAGTACTAGGCTTTAGCTCTATGGGGAAGTCAATCTCCCGCTTTGGAGGTAAACTAGGCAACTCCTCTAGAAAGGCATTAGAGAGTTTTGAAAGGAAAGGATATTGTTCAAAGCATGAAAGCTCTCCCTCATTTAAAGTCATTACAACGTACATTTGACATCTTTTCCTAAAACTTCTCTTCATCTGCAAGAATGAGATAAGTCTTAAAGAAACAAGTCTCCTTTCCCCATGGATAACCATAGGTTGGGCCTCATCTCTAAGAAAATGAAGGGTTTTGCTTCAACAACTAAGCACAAACTAGTGGGCTTCAAGCCAGTCCATCATAATTATCACATGATAGTGATCAAAATGAATCACATAAAGATTCACATTTGTGACACACACTCCCAAGTCTAAAGGGCACTCTTGAAGTAAGCATTCAACCTTTTGAGATCACCCTGAGGCCATCTGAACCTGATCAAAATCATTTTTCTCTATCGCCACCAATTTACAATTCAATAAATCATTAGGAGAAATAAAACTTTCAGTTTCTCAAGGATCAATCAAAATAGTAACAACCATACCATTTAGCTTACATGATGCTTCAAACATTGTAGACTAATGCTCGACCTTGTAATTTTGCACAACTGCATGAATCCTATTGGCTCTGGCCATATATCTAACAGTGGCTTGTTCCTACTTTGATTTTGCTTCAGTCTTCTTTTCAGGGCAATCTCACTCATAATGAGGTCCTCCACAAGTTCGAAATCCATTAGTGGGAGAAGTTTTCATAAATTTGACCCTTTTATTAGGTGATTCTTCAGTGTGAGCATTACTTTGTTGAAGATGTTGCCTTGGGTTATTTCTTTGGTTCTTAAAAGTATGATTCTTTTGAAATCCCTGATGGCATGAACCACATGACTTATGTCTTATATATTGGTGTCCCTTCAAGGAGGTTTCCCATGGAATGATAGATTTAGGGTTTTATCCCCCCCTTTGTTCCCCAATAATTCTTCCTCGATTATAATTGCTTGTTGCACTACCTCATGCGACGTAGCATGCCTGAAAATGCACACCTTTTCCTTTATAACATGATTCATTCCATACAAAAACTTGTTTACCCTGAGGGCTTGAGTATTAAGATGGCTAGAATATCTAAGCAACTCCATGAGTCATGCTTCATATTCAAGGATTATCTTAGTTCCTTGCTTAAGATCATGGAACTCATTCAATTTCCTATCCAAGTATTCTGCAGAAAGGTACTTTGCTTGAAATTCCTATTCAAATCATTCCCATGTCAAGGTAGACATGCAGTATCAAACTTTGGATTCTAAGTTCCTCCACCATAATATTGCACTCTACTTAAGTTGGTATATAGCCAACTTTTCCTTTTGGTTGCTAGAATAATTCCACAACTCAAAACATACGCACATGTTTTCCAACCAAGCTTCTACTACCTCCCCTTTTGTGGTACCCTTAAAGATAGCAAGCTTAACTTTTTCTAACTCTCTATGTACATCTCCATCAAATGGTATTTCTTGCCTCTCTAATTGAGATGAAGAACCAGGAGCTAAATGATTTCCCTCAACCCTACTAATCAAGACTTTAGCCATCTTTTTCAAAGATAACATCATATCTTTTACTTCCCTGATGGGTATTTGCTCAAATTCTTTATCTTGGCGAGGTGGAAATGAGACTTCCTTCCTCCTCCTTGATGTTCTGTTTGTTGGAAATACTTGGGGGGGTGAATCAATATTTCTTTTCAATTGTTATTTTTACGAATTAAATCATTTATATTTAGAACACAAAAATGAACAATAGGAATAAATGCTTTTATTACTATAATCCTTACAATAAACCAAGTACAACAGATATAAGGCTCCAATCTATTGCCAAGCACCAACTTGGTCATTTGTGAGGCTCCGACCCTATCTTCTCAAGGCACCAACCTTGTGTTGAGGAGCACCAACACCAAGGATGCCAATCCTTCCAATTCTGAGGTGCCAACCCCAAGGGCTCCAAGCCTATTTTGTCAAGGCACCAAGCTTGTTTTTTTGAGGCTCCAACCTTCAGGTAGCCAACCCTCTGGGCTCCAACCCACTACTATATTTTTTCTAGATATGTTTTGTAGTAATTCTCTACTCCCAAAATCTTCTTCGCTGAATTCTATCAAGCTACAACTTCACTATAGTCTCCATGCTACATCATCAATGACAACCTATATTCATATGAAGGAGTCTTCACAACTCTTCATATTTCCCACACAGAGTCTGCAAAGTTACCTCACAATGATTTCAAATAGCCATCATGGTCTCCAATGATGTCTCCACACAACTTCAATGTGTCTACAATGAACTGCACTAAGATTTGCACAAAAACCAACTCCCTATTTCAAGCCTCTATTCTCACTATCACGATAAATGCTTCTGACATGACTGCTTCTCGTTGTCTTGCTCTCATGATCTCTTACTTCCCATAAACAAATTCACATACGCTTCAATGCTGGTGTTGGCTACTCCTCCCTTCAAGCAATGTCAGATGAAACTTTATTTTTCCCTTCAGAGAATTGTTCTTTAGGTTGCATTATGTACTTGATTAATTTATTACTGGTCTGAGCCTTTCAAAGGTTAACTTCATCAATAGAGTTCCTCATCCTTCGGCTTCCTCTTGTCCTGCTGGACCTATCGCTTTCTATCTTTTTTCTAGTTTTCTTTTTTTGAACTTTCCTTGTTCTCCATTATAGATTCCTGATACACCTAACCTTGGGCTTCCTTTTTGGCTCACTTGATCTTTGGCTTCCTCTACTCCCACTCGACCTTTTGTCTTCCTCCTTTGATCACATGATCTTCGGCTTCCTTTGCCTCTTCATCACTATCTCAATTCATAATCGCAACTTTCAGAAACTCCCACAATTGCAACCCTTTGGCTTCATGATCTAACATTGCCAATGCCCCTATTTGTGACAGATGCGATAATCCAATAAGCTCCTTTTGATAACTCAATCGGGTCACAACTTATATTGCAATTAGCGGTCAGGCTTACAAGACTTATCGCAATCGGCATTCCAGTGATTTCAACCCTTTTCAACTTTGTGATTCAACGGATGCTATGTTACATTAAGTTATGTCATAGTGGTGCAGTCTGGTGCACTTAGTCCCAAGTCTTATCGAATTAATTTTCCACCCTTTATCTCATATTTAACCCAATGGTTGTTGAACCACCCAATCAACAAACCCAATTGTCGATCCTCCACCATTTGATCAAGGTGCACTGGATCCAATGGTTCATAATGATATCAGTTGGGGAACTTGTGTGATGCTAAACTGCCTTTACGGAGCCGATAAGGATTATAAATCCTTGATCTATAAAAGTTCAAGTCCATTCTTGAGATTAACATCCAATCATTTTGTCACCCGATATCCATTGGATATATGAGGTCATCAAATCTACAGCCCGTGGGTCTTCAACCAGCACACTGGTTAACAATAGCCTAAACTGCCACCATTGACTATGACCTAAGCGTTGAAAATGAGATCGGCAGCTAGGATTTAGTGCAGGACTTCAGCCACAATCAAAGAAGTATATACTTTCCTACCCCTACTCTTTTGATATGTTCTCTTTGTTTTCTTCTTTACTTGCTCTGACGACTACGTACACTCTTCACTTTTCCGCTCTTCCGATAACTCTTTTCTTTATAATGTGTTCCTCTTTTTGGCTCTTTCCTCATTGCATGTTCCTCTTTGCTCCTTCCGATATTTCATGCAATATCTCTGATATAGCTCTTACTCTTGGCACATGCAATAGATCTGCTTTGTCTTGGCTTGTCACTCATATGCTTCTCTTCACTCCTATGAATTCTGATACATTGCTTCAATAGCTCTGTTTATGCTCCTCTGATGTTTTATTCCTATTGGTTCTTCTTGGGCATGTATTACATGAGATACTTCCAATATGGCTCCTCCAATGTTCTCTTCTTTACTCCTCTGATATCGTTGTTTCTCTTTGTTCATCCAATAGCACGTACCCTTGGGAATATGTGATAACTTGCTTCCTTGATGGCTTCTGATGAATTCTTCCTCTCATTCTTTGAATCTTCTTGTTCTTGACTTCCAATGGCTTCCAATGTATTTCCAATGACTTCCCTAATGGATTTTCTCCTTGGCTTCTTGCTCCTGTCTCTTCATGGATCTACTCTCCATCTCCTTGGCTTCATATCATTATTTAGTATCAAGAATACTGCCATATTGACATCAATGACAATCTAGATCAACAATCTCCCCGTTTGTCATTGATGGAAATATTCTTCTTCTCTCCCTCTTTGCCATCAATGGCAAAGGAGTGCTCAGGGACTCCCCCTGTCGAACTGCTCCCCCTATCAAACTACTTCTGTTCCTTATGAGTAGTAGATCTTCATGGTTGTGTTTCTCCCCCTATCATAGTGCTCTTCTTTTAAATCAATATAGAAGGATTGATGCCCTATCATCAACTAGCACATTATCCCTTCTTCATGTCTAAAAAAACTACTTTATCACGGATTCAACAATGCTGAAGGATGCTCCACTTCAATGCTTCCAAATAGATTGAAAATAGCCATACACCAACTGTTCAAGTCCAAATATTTATGCTTCAATCCATATTCTGTTGTCTCCACAATCAGAATTAAGAGGCCTTCATAGTCCGAATCAAGAGAAAATGGCACTGAAAATGTATTTCTTGCTATATTTCTTCAGATCAAGATTCCTTTGTATCTATGTGCTTCTCCTTAAGTTACTTAGCTATATTTGACTGCACAACATTCTCCTTTCTATAGTCCTTTTGATGAGCCATCTTTTCTTCGTGTTCTTGTAAAAATCTCTGCAAGTTATCCCCACTAGAATATTTTGATATCCCATCTGTGATTGTCTTTTAAATCCTTTTCACTGAATAGAATCTTTTTGCAATGCTTCAGTTTTGTTAGATGTTGTCAATTGCTCTTGCTTCAAGCTTCATTCCAAGATGTATCTATTTGTTTGAAGGTTGCATCTATTTGTGTCCATAATTTACCTATTCTCACATTAAATCCTTGAGTCGAGACATAAACTTATATAATAACAACAACATATTTATTTTCCCTATTTCTCTAGTATTAGATGACCTTCACTACTACTCCAATTTCTACTTAGTGGTCAAGTGGAAGACATCTTCAACAATAGTCCAAAGAATAGTTAATAGATCATGTTCTTCAATGTAGTGCTCCTTAGAATTGATCTTTATCAAAGGATGATTGTTAATATAGCTCATCAAGAATTTCATAAGGAGCCTTTCATGAGTAGCTTCTGCAATAATGATCAAGAATCACAATCTCCCCCTATCTATATGCATAATCTCTTTTAGCAGAGTCTTCCCATCAAATGCTTATATTGTCAAAGATCAGGCCAATAACATGTGTTGTTGGATGGAGAGTTCAAGGGACTTTCGGATTGTATTTTCTTCCTTCTCCATACTTGTGTAACTTTCTTATGTAGCATAGTTCTAGCTTGATAATGTGTCCAAAACAAGTTACAATTATGTACCATATGACCAATGTTATGACACTTGAAGCACACTATGTTGTTCTTGAATAAGTATTCATGACTTCCTCTTGCAAAAAGCGATTCTCAGAGATTGACAGGGACCATTATATTTAACTTTGTGATATTTCCTACTATCTTTTGCCATATGTCCAAAGTTTCTACAAGAATAACAATAACCAAGAAATAAACTTTGGTACCTGGGAGATGGAGATTTCCTTGATGTACTTCTGCAGCCTTTCTGCCCTGAGATCCTTTGATTATAACCATTTCTTCTTTCGTCCTTGACATCATCTCCATTTCTTCTTAGAATAGGATTTAATTCATTGTTGCCTTGACTCTTATCCTTTCCTTTGCTAGAACTAGGAGCATCAACATTTTTCTCTCACTTCCTCACATCCTTTTTGTTGTTTGAAGCATTATCATTCTTGCTTGAGGATTCACCTGTATACCCGTGACCTCATTTATCAAATGGAAATCTTTGATCGCTGAGCATGTCAACCAAGGCTTGAGAGCTCTTTAAGGTTTTGTCCATCCCTTCAACCTTTTTCCTGAGAGAGACAATCTCTTCTTCCAATATTTCACAATCATTATTCTTTTTAGCAAGTTGTTTCTTAGTTTCTTCCTTGATATGAGTAGCTTCATTTGCTTCTATTTTAAGGGAGATGATATCTGACTTCATTTTGAATATTTCTTCATTTTCTTTTGCTAGACTACTCTCCATTTCTTCCTTGATTCTTGTACCTTTACATGTTTCAGCTTTAAGAAAGTTGATGTTAGATTTTCATTTGAAGATTTCTCCATCCCTTTGTTTTAATTAACATATCATGGTGTTTCTTTCCTTTTCTGCTTCATCAACTTGTCCTTCTATGATTGTCATTCTTCCATTGTCTTCTCAACTCCTTGTGCTAACTTTCTTGATTCTTGTAGTTGAGATTTGAGAGGATACCTCTACCTTGCACTAACCAATCTCTTCTTCAAGTTTGTTCAAGCTCTTGTGCCTTTGTTCAAGTTGACTTGACAAGGTATCTTCTCATTTCTTTGCTTTATCCAATTTATTTGTCATGGATATGACTTCTTCATGATGCTTTCTTTTGCTTTAATGAAATTCCTTCTTAAGCTTGGCAATCTCTTCATCCCTTTCTTGTACTTGAAGCTTGACAAGGTCAACTTTCTTCCTTATTTGGTCTTGGCCACCAGCTAGTCTTTCTTATTAAGTTCCTCATTTTCCTTTTTCAAATTGATAATCTCTTCCATGGAAACAATAAGTTGAGTGAGGAGATCTTCCAAAATGTCTTTTCCATTCTCTTCGTTTTCCAGGTCTTCTTTAGCCTTGATGTCATCAATCTTATTTTCAGCTTTCTTGACAGGCTCTCGATTTTCTTATTGTTTTACATCATTTTCTTGACTAGAGATCATTGTTAATGCTCCTTTTGAGTGAAAATCACGAAGTTTGTCCTATATAACCTTCGTTGATGAACATTTTCCTAAATTGTTCTTTATAGAATCTAGTAGCCCATTCAAGATTTCCTTCATCACTTTTGTATTGTACTCCTTGGATTTCCCATTCATCATGTTATTAGTAATTATTGATTCCCAGATTTCAATGCCTTGAGTCTTTAAGAAATTCCTCATTCTTTCTTCCCATATATCAAAGTTTCCATTGAACCATGGATCCTTCTCAAATTGATTGACTTCTATTTTAGTGGTATAGGGAGACACACCTTGAGGAGGATTGGAGACTTGCTTCCTTGACCTCGTCATTTATGTTCTAATGATCAACCTTCAAGCTATTAGGATTTTGAGTGAAGGTACTGGCTCTCATACCAATTGTTGGAAATACTAAGAGGGGGGGCAGTGAATAAATATTTCTTTACAATTTTATTTTTACCAGTTAAATCATTTATAATTAGAACACAAAAATGAACAATAGGAATAAATGCTTTTATTAATATAAAATTTACAAGAATACAAGTACAATATATATAAGGCTCCAATCTATTGCCAAGCACAAACTTGGTCATTTGTGAGGCTCCAACATCTAGGGCTCCAACCCTATATTCTCAAGGCACCAACCTTGTGTTTAGGAACACGAACTCCAAGGACACCAATCCTTCCAATTTTTAGGCACCAACCCCAAGGGCTCCAAACCTATTTTGTCAAGGCAACAACCTTGTTGGTTTGAGGCTCCGCCATTCAAGTCACCAACTCTCTGGGCTCCAATCCACTACCATATTTTGTCTAGATATGTTTGGTAGTAATTCTCTACTCCCAAAATGTTCTTCACTAAATTTTGTCAATCTACAGCTTCACTATAGTCTCCATGCTACATCATCAATGACAACCTATCTTCATATGAATGAGTCCTCATGACTCTTCATATTTCCCACACAGAGTCTGCAAAGTTACCTCACGATGATTTCAAATAGCCATCATGATCTCTAATAATGTCTCCACACAACTTCAGTGTGTCTACAATGAACTGCACTAAGCTCTGCACAGAAACAAACTCTCTGTTTCAAGCCTTTGTTCTCACTATCACATTAAATTCTTCCGACATGACTACTTTTCACTATTCTTGCTATCGCAATATCTTAATTCCAAGAAAAAAAATCACATACACTTCAATGTTAGTCCTGGCTACAGCTCCCTTCAACCGACGTCAGATGAAACTTTATTTTTCCCTTCACAAAATTGTTCTTCAGGTTGCATTATGTAGCTGATTAATTTATTACTGGTCTGAGCCTTTCAAAGTTTAACTCCATCAGTAGAGTTTCCTGTCCTTTAGCTTCCTCCTATCCTTCTGGACCTTTGGCTTCCTCCTGTCCTATTAGACCTTCGGCTTCCTCCTGTCTTGCTCGACGTACCTCTTTCTCTCTTTCTTCCAGTTCACCTATTTTGAACTTTCCTTGTTCTTTGTTATTGATACTTGATATGCCTGACCTTTGTGTTACCAGGAAATCTATTGTCTATGTAGAGCTGCTAGTCCCACTAAGATGGGTAGCTATCTTAGAAACAAACACATTAAAGTTACTTTCATTTTCCTTTAGAGAAGAATATAGGAGAGGAGCAAAGAATACCAACCTCGATCTTTCGCTTGGTTCTTTGCTTGTTCCTTCTCCCCTTTGACAGATCTTTGCCACTCCTCCCTTAACCACTCCACTTCAAAGAGTACCTGTAAAGTCAAAGCAACATAATACCTTCAATGTGTAGAGAAACTACAATTGTAAACAATATAGGACTAGATATATATTGACCACACAAATGCATATATTAGCAAACATAGATGAATGTGGAGTAAAACTTGAATAGCTTTATTGATATAGAAATTATGAGAGGATTACAACCCATTGATCTGACGTAGCATCATCCTCCCAGAATGAAAGCCCTTCTTCACCTCATGAAAATCTTAGATCACCCAACACTATGATATTCCAACAGGAAACCAACAACACTTCCTTACAAGATACAAGATTCCAACCTCTGGATCTCTGGGATGAGGGATCCATATATAGATGATTGCAAGGGGTTAAGTCAGCTTCTGGGATTTTGATTAGTGTCTTCTCTCTGATAGTCCTTGATTCCACTTGGAAATTGATGATCTCTTACTCATCCCTGGGCGAATTCAGAGTGGCGAGTGTCATAGGAGAAGTTTCTGGAAGATTCCATGATCATCCACCTTGCAAAATGTCTCTACCATTTGTCTACTCTCACCCATCACACCCTACAGTAGGGATTTTCAATATGCATCACACTTTTTTCACTGAGTAGGTGAGATGCATCACACCCTCTACACTGAGCAGTCTATATGGTCCAGTTTTGACCAGTTCTGAGCAGTTTTCTATGGAGAACTTCTGGGAGATGATGTAATTAGCTGACCTTGCCCCTTTAGTGCAAGAAACAACACTTTTAGGGACTCAGAAGCCCTTGGTTTATGGACATATATGATTTGGGGTTGTAGTGCCCAAATATTTCAATAACAGTTGCCCCCTAAAGCATGAGGTCGTAGATCTTTGATGTCGGGTGAAATGCTTTATCATGAGGATTCGAGGTTTTTCGAACTGGAAGGCGACCTGTAATAAGATACAATACAATACATTATCTTCATAACATTTTCACGATCTAGCAGAGGCGGGCATTCCCATGCTCAGCTTTATAAATTCATTTACATGTACATAGGACAAACAACTGTCTGTGTGGCAGACTAATGATTCTGGTAGAGCCATCATCCTTTGATTCGAATGATCATCTATGTAGCAACGATGTACATTTGATGTATTTATTTTGCTGAATATATCGCAGCCTAGATGGATGAAACTAGATCCAGGGTCTTCAAACTCGTCCAATCTTTGTTCGAAGTACAAGTCGATCCATGTGAAAAATGTTCTAGAGTCGAACATGGAAAGACATCGCCTGATTACCAGCCAATGGTGTAAGCCGTTAACAGGCACGAGAGGAATCACCGATAATGATGATGACCGTCAAGGTACTACAGTACAATTCACATGGTGTGAAAAAGGGACTTGGTGTTAAACACCATGCAAAATATTTCCGTCGAAGGCCATTGATGTAAACCTGTCGCCGAAAGTGAGAAACTTGCCATTGAGGCATGCAAGCTTCAAAGTACTGAAAGGGTTGTTGCTAGGTCAACTTCTTGGATAAAGAGCTGTAATCAACAAGAAGTAACCTGTTGTAGGAGGGCCTTAATGAATCCCACATCTACAACATAGAATGGAACAAATGATTTTGTGGAGGTGAAAATGATTTGATGATACAGGGTTTAGGGTGGCGATCATAAAAGAATGAATATTAGAGGTATTGCAGTGGGTGAGACACAAGCTGGGCTGATGAATTCTCTAATCGACCTCTCTTGAACATTTCGGTGACACTGAAATGGATTAATAGCGTTATCCCCAAAAATGGATGGTACGGTGGACCAATGGTGGTATGACCGGTAAACAGAATAACCCAACTCGACTCAATCATGGTGATGCAGTGAAAGTGTCATGTTCAAGAGTGACTCGCTGCCAATAAAGTTTCTTCAAGTTTTCTTCCCAATTTTCCCCAGTCATTTTTGACCAGTACCTCTTTATTTTTATTAAGCTTGAGGAGGTTAACATATGCTTGTTCTATAATTTTCCCTTCGGGAAAACCCACAGCTATGTTTTAACGAGCCTAGCGACAGTGAAACTCGTTCTTGTTTGCATGGACAAGATTTTCGCTATTGGTTTTAACGAGTTTAACGACAAAGACAAATCGATCCTTTTTCAATTTTAGAGAGTCTGAAAAGGGACGTAAAGGAAACTCCAGTGATCCTTTTTCATGATATAATCCCTTAAGTCCGACAAAGTATAAAATTATACAAAAGGGATGAATTTTCGATACTTTTAACGAGCCGAACAAGACAAGCGCTCGATCGTTTTGTGTAATAATACCTCAGGTCCAAAAATATTAAAATCTAAAGGAGGGATAGCACTCCTGGTAGCTTTAACGAGCTGGAGAGGCCAACTGCTCGGCAATCTTTTCATATTTTACGAGTCAAGTGAAAAGAGTTGAAAGGAGACTCGTTTTTGAGGAACGAGTGATATTTTCTGGTAGCTACTGATTCCAGGTAAGGTTTGGAATTTTCCAATCAAGATAGTTTCATAAGGATGGCTAACAGAATCACTCCTCGTAGTTTTTCCTCAAAATGGTAAACAATCAAATGGAGGCATATGATCGGCTAAACAGAGTGGAGGTGATAGTAAGAACACAACCAGGGCTCAGAAGCTGATAATAATGCATTCGCAATGGTTATTTATGGAGGTTGGTTCATTTTTTAATGAGCTTAAACTCTGGGGGAACATTTTCTCATTGCTTAGGTTTATTTTTTTACGAGCTTAAACTTCACATAAAAACTGCTCGTTCCAGTCATATAATAAGGATGTCTCATCGATAGATTCCATTTTTGTGGAGCTTGCACCTTTCAAAGCCTTGTTCCACTCCCCTTTGCATGCAAGCTAGGAACAACCAACTACTGTCCTAGGGGTTAATTAACTACTAAGGTTAGGTAGGAAAACTCTTCCTTTACTTTGCTGGTGCCATCTGGCCACTGCAAAGGTGAACGGTCGATCTGACCAATCACCTAACCTAAGTAGTCGAAGTGAGCAAAACTATGGGGTTAGCGTTAGATTGGTCGCTTTTCACTTGCGCACAGAAGGTTTGCATGCCCCCAGCTATAGCGAAGTAGATTTTCCAGGTTTCCCTTTAATTTGCAGAAAAAACATTTGTTTTGTCAAGAAAGGCCTACCTTCTAACAGAGGTATCTTATTCCGGTCTAATCCCATTTTCCTAAATGGATGGGTGTATCAAACTAGTCATATATCCTCTGCGGAAATATACCCTATACCTGAAGTTTTCCTGCCGAAGCAGATCAGGGTGCATGCCCCTTGGGTTTCAGTCATGGCCACCGAATTACTCGCATTCTTCAGGTGGACGGACTAGAGATTGATGAGACATTCCTTCCATGAAAAGACCAGTTAGGGATGGTACTTGACTATTATCTATGTGTGAGCTGGCGAATGAAAGTTGGTCTACGAGCTGGACCACTCTGCCTCCATGCAGAAAACACATTACTCGAAAGAGTGAGGAGACAATGGCTCCAATGCTATAAATATAGTCATGCCCAAGGAGTAGATTATAATCTAAAGGTCCTTGGACTACCATTACGTTCAGACGCACAGTTTTCCCTCTCAATGTTATAGGCAAAATCGAAAGGATTCCTAACGGTCGACTGGTTCCTTTATCGAAGCCTATTAGATTTCACATCTTAGCTAGAAGTGATGGCGAACCAAGCGCCTTCCAAGTAGTTGAGGAAAGGATACTCACAGAAGCCCCTTCATCTATGATGGTACCGACCATGACCATTCTGTAAGTTTGTACAATGATTCAGAATGGTACATTGGACGATAAATGGGGTCTGCCTAGTAGATTCCAATCGAAGGAAATGACTAGGTTGCTCGAAGGTGGGATCGAATAAACAGCGAGATATGACCTTGATGAAATTCCTTCCTGCAGTAAAGGAACTGGTAGATTGCCCCCATGTTCATCGGAGTCTGTGTTTACGAAAAGAATTTGAATGGTGTCATTCTCATTCTCTTCGATGACTGTATCATCTAAAGATGGACCTTCTCAAGACAAGACTAGGTCGATTGCCACCTCAACCTTTTGACTTTCGTCTGGTTTATCTTCAAGGATAGATGCTTCGAGCGACCACACAGTTGTGTTAGTCAGATTTTGAACTAGTGATGGTCTCAGCAAGAGTTTCTTGTACCTAGGAGGAAGCCATAGCAGTGAAGCAAGACAGTTATCTAAGACTCTTTTAGCTTCGTCTAGGAAGGGACAACAGTGGACGACATGATTTACTTCACACAGTTTGCAAGAAAATTTACATTTTCCTTTTTTTCCAGAGAATTCACTTTCGCTAGTTGACGGTGTAATCTCAACATGATCATTAGACGTTGATGACTCCAGATTCTGCAAACAAGGGGACTAGTCCCTTAAGATCCAAGGGATGCAAGGACAATCTCGATGATAGTGGTCGCCTTTGCAAATGACACATGGAGATTTCGGTTTGGATGGTGGAGTGTGTGGATTTTTTCTAGATGATGCATGGTTGTCCCTCTTTGCCTTTGGCTCCTTTTTTTTCTCCTTCTCCTTCCCTTTCTTCTTCTTCTCAGTTACTTGGTCTTTAGCTTTACCAGCTTCACCAAGTGAAGAGGAAGGAGGGGAGGGAGAAACAAGTGAAGTAGAAGGTTGGGTGGTAGCTCTAGTATCATCTAGTTGCTAACTTGATTATTCAGGAATCGCGGTGGTTTGAACAACAGAGGTTGAGAAGAGCCATATTGGCAAACCAATTGTCAATCCTGGGAGGGACAATGTGGCCATATGAGGTGCACGAACATCTCACCAAGAGGAGCAAGGACTAGGATTTCCCCAAAGGGAAAATCCTTGGTTGGTGAACTCCATTTTTCTCAACATAAGACCAATGAACGAACAATGATGTTATTCCGATTAAAATAAATTTTAGACGCTTTGACACAACTTACTTTTTCAATTTTTAAGAGTCGAGAAAAAGCTAAAGATGACTCTAGTTGCCTTCGATTTTTAATGAGCCTGAAGTGACAAGTGCTCATATGGACCTTTTCCTTTAAGGAGTCTAAAAGGGAATGAAAGAGATTACTCTGGAAATCTAGATAGAGGGATTACCAAACCAATCACAAAACTACAGAATACTTTTTACGGTATGGTAGTCAATCTTCCAAATGCTGTGTTCAGTCCATTGAGATCGATAGGGTGGCAGGCATGGCTTCCTAAGGATAAAGGATATAGCCTATTGTGGTCTCCCAATATATACTCGACGGTACATGGGAGCACAAGTCCATACTGGCACTTGTCATCTCGAAGAGGAGGAATCACCCAACCAACAATGAAAGCGATAGTTACCAGGCTTTATGATGTGAGAATACATTTCTAGCCTAGACTTCTAAATGTTGTGCGTTAGGTTCCAAAGCATTTTTATGTTCATTGAATTTATTTTATGGTTGATATTTCTTAAGAAGTTTGCCTTTCAGGTTCACCACGTGATGTAGATATACAATTCCTAAAATGCAATCTAAGATGATAGACAATCATTTAATGTTATTTTTGCAATGAAAATCCTAGCTACTAAGGAAAGAGAAATGGGATTCTTTCAATATAGAGCAGAGAGCACACACTAGATGCATTGTCCTAAATCAAACCAACAACTAGTCTAAATGCAAATGCACATGCATGTATTTGTTTTCGCTTTCTTAATGTGTGAATGACAAAAATAATGCTAAGTACAAATTTGAATTGTTTCAAGCGACAATACTAATGATTTTCTTTTCAAAAAGAACGAAAGGAAGATAATGGTGACACTTTGCGATTTT
Organism: Pinus taeda; assembly: GCA_000404065.3. Taxonomy (NCBI): domain Eukaryota; kingdom Viridiplantae; phylum Streptophyta; class Pinopsida; order Pinales; family Pinaceae; genus Pinus; species Pinus taeda. Next base: position 32,327 of record APFE030300984.1, on the reverse strand, counting down.
GAATTGAAAACTGCTTTCGACACTTCAAAAACTATTAATTCAAATCAAATGCAAGAGTAACAGTGTAAACCATCAAGAACAATAGGATTATTTTCTTTGACTGAAAACGACACTTGCGAGACTTTCAAATCCAAAGACGACAATTTTATTACGCTACTTCTTTATAAAAGAGGACCATAAATGGTGAACAATACATAAAAACATTTAAAGTTCTTTGTACTATGGAGGTTGAATCATGTAAAGGAAGGGAGTTTCTACAGTGGTTTACTGATCACAAACAACAAAACTCCTGAATAATGTTGAAGAGAGTGAAACAAAAACCAAAATATGGAAGAAGAAGAGGTCTTATCTGATCATCGCACCTGTAACATAGGGAAAGTGCGATGCATCTCACCTACTACACACGGGAGGTGCGATGCATCCAGATTCCGAAGAAGAGAAGGTGCGATGGTCCAGGGACAAGACTTCAACTGGGTTCTTGGTCATAGTTTGCAACTCAATTCAGGGATTTAAGCCGAGAAAATGATAGTTAGTAAATTAAAATCATAGGGGCTGATCTAATGAGGTTACTTGAGCCACCACCAGGGCAATTAGGATGTTTGCAAATCAATTGTTCAGTTTATAAACAAAACCCAGAGATAGAATGAAGTAGCATTGATCTACTTTTCACTTGCATAGAAAATGCAGTTTGAAGGCTAGTTGGCTTGACTTCAAGCTCCATCTATAAGTTTATAAAGCAAACAAATATAGACAAGCAAACAAACAACTCGATCCCCAGTGGAGTCGCCATTTTGTTATCGGGAAATCTAGTGTCTATGTAGAGCTACTAGTCCCACTAAGACGGGTACCTATCTTAGAAACAAACACATTAAAGTTACTTTCATTTTCCTTTATGAGAAGTAGATAGGAGAGTAGAAAAGAATGCCAACCTCGATATTTCGCTTAGTTCTATGCTTGTTCCTTCTCCCCTTTGACAGATCTTTTATGCTCCTCCCTTGACCACTCTGCTTCAAAGAGTACCTGTAAAGCCAAAGCAACATAATACCTTCAAAGTGCAGAGATCTACAATCGTAAACAATATAGGACTAGATATATATTGACCACACACATGCATATATTAGGAAACATACAAGAATGTGGAGGAAAAATTGAATAGCTTTATTGATATAGAAATTAGAAGAGAGGACTACAACCCATTGATCTGACCCAGTGTCATCCTCCCAGCATTAAAGCCCTTCTTCACCTCATGAAAAGCTTAGATCACCAAACACTATGATATTCCACCAGGAAACCAACAACACTTCCTTACAAGATATAAGATTACAGCCTCTGGAGATCTGGGATGAGGGATCCATATATAGATGATTGCAGGGGGGTGAGTCAGCTTCTAGGATTTTGATTAGTGTCTTCTCTCTGATAGTCCTCGATTCCACTTGGAGATTGATGATCTCTTACTCATCCCTGGGTGAATTCAGAGAGGCAAGTGTCACAGGAGAGGTTTCTTGAAGATTCCATGATCATCCACCTTGCAAACTATCTCTGCCATTTGTCTACTCTCGCCCATCATAGCCTACAGAAGGGCTTTTCAGTATGCATCAAACATTTTGCATTGGCAGGTGAGATGCATTGCACCCTTTGCATTGAGCAATCTGTATGGTCTAGTTTTGACCAGTTCTGAGCAGTTGTTTGTGGAGAACTTTTGGGAGATGATGCAATCAACTAACCGTTTTCCTTTAGGGCAGGAAACAACAATTTTAGGGACTCAGAAGCCCTTGGTTTATGGACATACATGATTTGGGGTTGCAGTGCCCAAATATGTCTATAACACTTTAGCTTCATTTTCTCTCGATTGATCTTCGGCTTCCTCTGCGCTTTCTTGACCTTTGGGCTTCCTTCTTTGATTGCTTGATCTTCAGCTTCATCTACCTCTTTGAGTTCACCAATACTCAGAAGACACACTCATTTGAAAGAGAGGTTGAATTAAAATAGCATTTCATATTCAAAGTATATCAGAGAGGCCCTGTTTAATATTCATACAATAGAATTGTTATTTACAGAGGATTTAATAGGAGAGGCTATACCCACAGGGAGGTCCCACATGCCATGTCACTATCTCAATTCACAATCGCAACCCGATGCCCCTATTTCTAACGAATGTGATATTCAAATAAGCTTATTTTGATAACTCAATTGGGTCCACAAGTTATATCGCAATCATCGGTCAGGTTCACATGACTTATCACAATTGGCAGTCCAGCGGTGTCAACCCTTTTGAACTTTGCAATTCAACTAATGTGATATTACATTAAGTTATGTCATAGTGGTGCAATCGAGTCCACTTAGTCCCAAGTCTTATCGGATTAATTATCCAACGTTTATCTCATCTTTAATTTTATGGTTGTTGATCCACCTGATCCACAAACGCAATCACTGATCCTCCACCATTTGATCAAGGCATGCTGGATCCAATGGTTGATAATGATGTTAGTCGGGGAACTTGCACAATGCTTAACAGCCTTTACAGAGCCGATAAGGATTATAAATCCTTCATCTATAAAAGTTCAGGTATGTTCTTGAGATTAACATCTGATCATTTTGTGACCCGATATCCATTGGATATATGTGGTCATCAAATCTATGGCCTGTGGGTCTTCAACTAGCACATGGGTTAACAATAGTCTTAACCCCCACCATTGACTATGACGTAAGCATTGAAAATGAGATTGATGGCTAGGATTTAGTGCGGGACTTCAACCATGATCAAATAAGTTCGTACTTTCCTACCCCCACTCTTTCAATATGTGCTCTTTGTTTTCTTCTTTACTTTCTCCAATGACTACGTACACTCTTCACTCTTCCACTCTACCGATAGCTCTTCTTTCAATGATGTGTTCCTCTTTTTGGCTCTTTCCTCACTGCGTGTTCCTCTTTTCTCCTTTCAATATTTCGTGCGATATCTCTGATATGGCTCTTACTCTTAGCACATGCAATAGATCTTCTTTATCTTGGCTTCTTGCTCCTATGGACTCTCTTCACTCCTATGACTTCTGATACATTACTCCGATAACTATGTTTATGCTCCTCCATTGTTTTCTTCCTATCAGTTCCTCTTGAGCCTGTATTACATGTGATACTTCCAATATGGCTCCTCCAATGTTTTCTTATTTACTACTCTAGTATCGTTGTTTCTCTTTGTTCTTCTGATAGTACTTACCCTTGGGCATATGTGATAACCTTCTTCCTTGATGGCTTCTGATGAACTCTTCATCTTATTCCTTGACTGCTCTTGTTCTTAAGTTCCAATGTCTTCTAATTTCTTTCTAATGACTTCCTATATGGATTTTCTCCTTGGATTCTTGCTCTTGTTTTTTCATGGGCCTACTCTACTTCTCCTTGGCTTCATATCATCATTTACTATCCTAGAATATTGCCATATTGACATCAATGACAATCTAGATCAACACTCTCCATCATTACTTAACCTGATCAAGGAAAAATATAGGTAAGTAAATAAATATTAGCAGGAAATCCCTAGGTCATAGAGTTTTAACCTAGCTCTGATACCATATGTAAGGTCCCACCTTACCAACCATCAGTATTATACTAAGGCTAACTGAAAATACAATTTAAGTTTAAGTTTTTAAGATGTAGAACTTAATGCAAGGTTATATATCTATTCTTTTATTTTTAGTTTTATTCGTATTCTTTACACTAGATACTAATTTCTACTAACTAACCCATGGTAATATTAAACTTCTCATTAAAGCTATAGGGTCATGGTTCCTCAAGATCCAAAAATTACAACCATAAGTCTTAAAATCACATTTAAATGATAGAGTTGAAGAGGTGACAACAAGAAATGAGAGTAGAACATAGGAAGAGAGATAAGAAAACATTGGAAGATGCAGATAGGAAGTTGTAGGAAATGAAAAGTAATTTGAAAGAAGAGAAGAAGCTAAGAAGGAGAGAAATGGAAGAGAAGTAGAAACAAGAATAGGAGGAAAAGAAAGGTGCAATGATAGAGAAAATTGTGCCTATACAGGTCGAGGAATCAGAGAAGCCAACAGATGAAGAAAAGGGTAAGTAGGTGCAGGTTTGGGAACTTTCTCAATATATTGAGCATATGGTTGAAGCAACAAACATGGAGTTGGAATAGGAGCCACATGACCAACACACTGACCTCATGCTAAGATCATTCTATGTCACCCCATAGTCTCTACCACCTCTAGAATCAGAATCAGTCCAAAGAGAGAAAGGAGGGGTTTTCCTCCTTGATGATGATCCAGAAATGGATGTATACAATCTATCATTTGATGAGTCACAAAAAAGGATTGTACATGCATGAACAAAGCAACTCTTGGATGAGCATGCATCATCTGCACATATAGAGGAATGGTTTATTGTTGCAGACCGTAGAAGACATCTAGCTTCCATGGTCAATTCTTCTAAAGCTTGTGTAGAAGCCACAAGTTCAACTACCAATTTCTTGTTAGAAGAGACTGATCAGATAACAAAGGACTTGTAGGAGGCCAGGCAAAGAACATAATAGTCTACAAGGTATGTTATGGGAGAGATGATAAAATTGATGCTTGTTGAAGTATCGACTCTTGAGACCACAATGCAGACAATGTATGGAGGATTTGTCACCATGCACAATGTAGTTGTACATCTACATGGTTGTCAGTAGCAGTTCTTGAATATATCCCAAAATCTTAAAGGCATCCACACTACTATTATGCATATGTAGGATTGAACAATGAGGTCCTAAGGAGCCCTGATTTACTTGTAGAATAAAATGAATCTGCATGCAGAGCTATATAAAGCATGAATTTAGATGTTGATCCAAAACTATGAGTAGGTGTCACCAACATTGAGACTTCCTATGCATGGTTTTTAAAGAGTCTGGATGTCATAGTGAGGATACATAGGATCCCTTCAATCAAAACCCTCACTCAAGCCATGAATAAGAACCAAGTGATTCCGTAGGTAGATAGGTACATAGAGAAATTGATGCAAGAGGCCACCAATGATGACTTATAGCTGAGCACAGAAAACATGCAGAAATATGTTGGTGGTCTAGACACGCTCAGGACAATGTTGTACATGCTTCAAGATGAGATGGATATAGGTTCCAAAACCATATGCTCGGAATCCATGGAGGTCAGAGTCTGTTTCAAGAAAGACATCACCAAATGGTATGAGGATAGAATAGTGTAGTACCCAGCTTGATATCAGTTCATCACTGAAGACCATCAATAGGATGTTAATGAGTTGGTATTTCCCCAAAAATCTAAGTGATGATGTTTTTCTTGTTAGGTTGACTCAAGCCTATTTTGTCCCACATGGGTATATGTGTAAATTGTATTATTATTTCAAAATATATTGTAAGTGAAATTCGAAATGTCATTAGTGGAATCTGAACAATCACTATGTAATGTGAAGTGTCATGAGTGTACTCAAAGAGTCAAAGGGAAATGTCAAGGGTCTCCCCACCCTTTGTTATATATAGAACCTCATAACTCATACTACAAGCTTTTGGGATCTAGGATTTTGGTTGGCTTTGCTTAAATAAGGCTTGGAGATTATTGTGATGAGCCTTGGCGTCTCCGCAACATAGAGTGAGTAAATATCTTTGGAGGAGCAGGTGGTGTTAACTGTAATGTTCCATTATTGGGGCTAGTGGTTGTCAATGGTGTATGTATGGATGGAGCTTTCACTTAATAATATAAGTGAGCCATCATGATTTCATGCATATGTTGTTATTGTAGTTCGACTCTTCTAGTTACTTTGGCAATGTATGCTATTTAACTTACACATTTATGTATGAACTATTTTTTACATGATTTTATGAATCTTGTTGAGGACGTGTTGTTGTATTAACCCGTCACTTTGGATTGTGGACTATTCCTATTCCAGCTTGTGATGTAAGTTAGCCCGTGTGTTCCTTTAAGGATACATATTATTACAGGCATCTAAGGGACACACTTCCTTTTCGCTTTTGTGTGTTATAACCCCCATGCATCTCACTTGACTTGCTGGAAGATCCCACACTTGCTCTTGAGAAAGTTATCATACTTACCTTTGTGCACTACCACAGTCAAGGCACTACTTTATTACCTAGTACTGGGACTTCTACTTTAAACGATCTAAGGTCTAGTTGGGACTTCTTATTGGGGACATCCCCTCACATGTTGGCAAGTCCAACATCGTTAATATTTTTGGTGCTAGAAGGAGGGTGAGATAGCAAGTTGAGCCCTAAAAGTTTGTTTTGAATCTCAACACATCGTTCATGACTTACATTACCATCTCAACTCTAATGTATTTTTCCCATGCACATGATTTTCAAGTGCCAGAAGATCTCATCGATGACTTGTCATGACTCAATTACAATGGTGAAGGCAGAGCAACCTTTTTGAGACACGAAGTTTCCTTCTTAGGCTTTTGTGAAAGGAATGAAGTCTCCTCGGATCACGTTTCCTATGGGTTGTTTGTTTACACGTTCGGAGTGCATGTTGAGCAATGATGTCACACATTGCCTACAACCTCTATTAACTCATATGTTCACATGATCAAAGAGTTAATCCATGCTTTCTATTGTTATGATGGTAAATGACTCAATTAAAAATATCTAAAATTACGGAAAGCCCCTGATGAATATCTTGCACAATTTTGGGACTGCTTATGTAATCTCACTTTTCAAATCCCTGAAGATGAAACTTATTGGAAATTTCTCAAAGAAAGACGTGATTATCTTCTTCACATATCTGAAAATCCACATGAATTGGAATCGTTATAACCCATCCCAAAATACCTCGATATTAGAGCTTCTAAATCTAAAATAGACAAGGTTTCTATCACAGGTCATCCTTCGTTGTCTTCTAATCAAACAACTCTAGCTTGACAGGATGAGGTGGGAGAAGTTGTGAACCCATCGCTTAAACTATCAAGTCCTCCACCCACCTTCTCTAAACATATGCATAGATTTGGACTACGACCCTAATGGTTATCACGAGGTCTTGTCTTCTCAACCTCTATCCTATTGCTCCTCTGATCCTCTAAATTTTACTATGTTGTGCTCATCCATTCTTGACTCCTTATATATTGTTCACGAGGATCAATGCACTAATGGAGTTGGTGTTGAGAAACAAACTTGCAAAGTCATTTTTTATGAGTATGTGTGGGAATATGAAGAAGAACCTACAGTGAAGGATGGCCTCCTTCTGTTCACACCTCATTTGCTCTATCCTAACATCTTTTATGATTTTGATATTTCTTACTTTCCTTTTGAAAATTCATACTCAGATGTTTCTACTTCTGACCATTCACAAGACACAGAGGATTTCAGTGTGTCATTTCATTGCAGAGAGGAAAATTAATTCTTTCCAAATCTACCCAATGTGTCATATTTTCTTTTTGGAATTTCAGTGGTTGAAAAATTATGTTTCTCATCCACCCCTTTGTATGATTCATCAGATTGTGAGGATGCCAATGTACATCTGGAATTTCTTATCGTGGTTTTTGTGATCTCTTCACTCCTTCATTTGGTCATGATTTTGATTCACTCATTTTTTATATTTCCAAGCCACCGACATTTGATGATCTATCTGATGATGAAATGGAAACCCCTCAAGTTGGCGAGGCACTTTAGCGCAAGATGATGCTTATGTTAGTTCTCACAGTTTTGAGGACAGTTCTACTTCTAGTCATAAATATGTTGAAACACCCCAAGCTCCTCATCATTGTCTTGTTTTCATTGAAAACCAATATAATCTATAAATTTCACATCCTCCACTAGAATGTTACGATCCTACCACTTATGTATTGGAGGAGTCATATGTAGCATGTCATCTTGCTAAGAAACCTTTTCTCCTTTCTGCATACATATTCACTTATCAAGGTCAAAAGAGTTTACATGTTTGTCATATGTGCACAGTTTGATGCCAAACCATGGTATGTCTATAGGGTGTTTGTCAAGTGATTTTACTATTTTTGTTTGTGGATGCATTTAAACTGGGAGCATGTTGGTTTTCATTGTTTTATATTTCTTGCTTGCTAGTTTTCCTGAATAGCTTTCTTGTTAACCACGCCTTCACCTAGATGGGCCAACAAATGCACCGGTGGATGCATTGGAAATATCACTTGATGTGAGCACCCCCATGCATTTTTCAGCTTAGAAGTAAGACTAGTGTTTTATTTCTTGTTTTCTTCTGATTTCTTGTTTTCTTTTTCTTTCTTGTTTTTCTTTTTCTTACTTTTTTTGGATTCATGTTACTGGTTCCCTTTGCTTGTTTTCTTGCTTACGCGCCGGTAGGATTAGTTTCCCATGAAGATGCATTGGCTTCTTTAGACAAGTAGGGTCAAATATGAGAGGAATTGTACAAATATCAAAATTTGGATATGTGTATATCCCCTCTCTTTATGAAGACCTTATATTATTTTAGTCCACAATACCCTAATGGAAAATATGTTTTGTTCAGAGTGACTCCTGATTTTTTATTTTCAGTTAACCTTTGTTAACTCAGTCAAGAAGAGTAAGGTGAGGGGGAAAACATTAACAAGTATGTCAGAGGTATTTACAACATCCTTCTATGAAGAGACAACCTCTTCTGCTCTCAATAAGTTAGGATCCCTCTTTCGTCTCATGAAAATAAATAAGTGCCTATACACAGTTCTCTTAAAAATGAAAAAAATAAAACTAATAAAGGTGAAAGAAGAGAGAGGCTTCCTATGTAGATAAGTGAAGGAAGAAACTTTTCCTGGGTACTGACTAGGCTTGTTGGTAGCAGAGCGATGCTTATGTTCCTAAAGTGACTCTGTCGGGGTACTGTCAAGGCCTCCTGGTGGCAGAGTAACACAATAGGTGAAACTTAAACTATGACAGTATATATTACCTATGCATCAATATAACCCCCATCCCCAATCGAAACAACTCAGTTGACTTGACTTGGTACGTGTGCTGAGTGATCAAGAGAGTGGAAGGGACTATATATTTAACTCAATGTAGTGAAGGAACCATGACTATCAACAAATCAAATAATACTTTCGGAGGATTTAGACTCGCTTTACACAATACAAGGTCCATACAAAGAGCTAGAGTTATAACAGTGTGTCACTAATGTTGCAGCGGCTACAACCACCCTCTAAAATTTTCCCTTTGCTTCATTTTGTTGCCTCCCTAATAAAATCTCAACATCTTGTATTACACTCCCCAAGTACTTGTGCCTTCAACAAGTTTATCTTCTTTTGTACAATTTGTGTTCACTTACTTGCTTTGTTGATTAATTACAAGTTAACCTCCCCGTGACATGGTTACAATCAAGTTAATGCACTTCCCTAGCAATCAACACAGTCCTAGAGGGAAACCAACTTTACTCTCAAAAAATGCATAGTTCAACCTGATAGTGAGCTTCAACTCCAGAAATGCATAAACACAACTACCAGCTTCTCTTTAGCTAGAAAATTGTGCAGAACATGAGAGACAATCAGAGCCACTTTGCACAGGAATTTTGCTGAAGCATTTCCTCAACTATTGCCCGATGCATGTGCTGGTAAGTTACCCATATCCCTCCAGGACTATGAAATATTTTTCATGCATGCATCACAACCCTTCCTAAAAAAGAAAGAAAGAAAAAATTGAAAAGGCATCCATAAAGAATAGGAATCTATGTTTAGCAATTGGAGTTACACTTGGGTTAATTTTAGAAGCTGTCACCACTTGTCGCTTTTTCCTAAATTTTTGGCCTTCACGTCATAAACCCTCAATCAATCAAATATATTTAATGGGTGCCTCCAGGGCTCATTTTCACACTTGATCTTGGATCTCTGACATTCCTGAGTCAGTTTAGAACCTTCATCACAGTTGGCACAATTTTTTTGGGTAAGTCTTGCTTTTCTTTCCTTTTGCAACATTTTCTATCAATTTGGTTTCCTTTTCTTGTGTGAGTGTTGTTTTAACTATTTTATTGAATGAGCGATGGAATTTTGAATTTTTTTAGCTTTTATAAGTGTATTTTTAAGTTTTTCATTTCCTTTCCTTAGCATTGCATGCATAACCAGTTTTTGCACTAATGGCCATCGTTGTGATTAATCTCCCCACAAGCTTCGTTGTTCTTATGTTTAACTGATTCCTGGATTTTATTTTATTGCATGCATCACCATTCACTCATACCTATACCATCCTTCATTCATGCATTCATATTTTATCATTTACAAGTTTCCCTTGGGAAGATCTGGGCTTCCCTAGCTCAGGTCTAGCTCTTTCTATCACGCACTGCGCATTTTTGGATCTTAAGTATCTTCCTTGACTCCAGGAATTTCGTAGAGGCGTCCATTGACTACTCCAACTAGAAACTACATAGTTATAGGAGACAAATCTAGAGTTATATTACCCACTGGGATTATGTAATGTGTAGTCCCATCCAACATCAAATCTAGATTGAACTATGCATTATGCAGTTTTGGTCCTCATCACTTCTCACTAGTAGCTGGGACTTCCCAATGTGCAGATCCAACTGACAGACTCTCATTTATGAAATTCAGAATTCCACTATATTGCCCAGTAGTTTTGTAGTTTGTTGCGTGATCTATCCTTGGATTTATTTCTAATTTAATGATAACATTTGCAAGCCATGAGTGTCCTCTTTGTATCCAAGTACATCACTTGTTGAGAAGCTCCTCATTAGTCCAGGTAATAAGGCATCCAAGAGAGTTGGATCAAAGGATACATTAGAAAACAACACTAGATATGTAGTTGAACACATATTAATTAACTTTCTAGTCTATGAAGACACACAAATGTTCATAGAGAAGGAAATGAATATTACATGGTAGGAAATAAATGACATATTTGTAAGTCATTTCAAGGAACATCTGGAATATCAACAGGTCTATGTCAACATCCACAAGTCAGCCTTGTACAGGGTTGAATGGAAGTACCCCACCTTCCCATGTGTAGACATCATCAACTGTATTGTCTCACATATTGACCCTGAGATGATGAAATTGAGAAGTGCTAGTGGAACACATCTTTCTACCTTAAGGATAGAAAATTATCATCAAATGTATCACTTTTCACAACTGGTGAATATCCTGGATGCACTGTTCTTTACTCCCAACAATAATGTGAACACTAGGGACATCATGAAGCATTCAGTAAAAGATCCATCAAAGTTCAATTCAACACCTAACCATGACTACAGGACTAAGTCACTCAGGAAGGCCTACTGACTCTTGATCTTCTTTGCATGTCACTTGTACAGCTAAGAGATAATGAAGACCTTTCCATAGAGTTGGGTGGTTATTTTGTATCAATTGAAAAATAAAGGAAGGCCATTCAACTAGTTGGAAATGTTGACTCTTTAGCTGAAAGTGCATGTCTCTAATTCATATAATCTGCCTAAGGACGAGAAAATGAGATTCCATATGTTCGCGTAATTGCTTGATGAAATCTCTGAACAACAACAATTTCCTGACATGGGTTGGACATGGACACCATCAGATGATGATGTGAACATCTACTGCAAGTCTCTCTCTCATTGCAAATACTGAGGAGTCATGGTGACACTACATGACAATTTCATCACTCCAGTTTACAAGATGATATTCGAACAAAGTCAACCTTACATGTCCCAAGAACCGATGCATGTACTAATTATTGTAGATTGGTTTGCCTCACCTAGTGGCACCTTCTTCAAGACGTTTGGTAGAGAAAATCCTCTGTATTTTCTACCAAGGATTTCCATAGATAAGTTGGTCATGCAAGAGGTTGTGTATCACATCTCCATAGGATTATGAGCATGACTGCATAAGAGGAAGAAGGCACAATGGCTTGCTCTTCCTATGCGGATTCGATTTTACAAGATCCATATCTTAAAGGATGTGGATGTTGAGGCCAAGGACTTAATGAAGTTTGAGTTTGGCACCAAGAGTTTTAATTCATATGATCCCCACTACATATGAAAGAAGCACTATGTGAAGGTTTACTATCCATGGATCGACGGGGCATGTCATTGGCTAGAGGAATACCCTTAAAGGTATTGCTACAACTCCTCTAGGCTTAATTAACTAATCAACATGGTTATAGAATGGAAAGAAACTATGGAGGTAGCATTACCATAGGAAGTAGCAACGATAACAGTAGTGAGCAACAAATTGGTGTAGGAGAAAGGCAAGACAAATGTTTTTTGACAACATATAATCTGAGGAAAGATACAAGTTTAGAGAAGATCCTCTTGTTGAGAAATTAGCTTTGGAGATAGAGGTGAAGAGGTGCCAGCATGAAATGAGAGTAGAACGGAGGAAGATAGATAAGAAAAGGTTTGAAGATGCAAAGAGGAAGTCGTAGGAAAGGAAAAAGAAGATGAAAGAAGAGTAGGAGCTAAGGAGGATAGAAAGGGAAGAGAAGAAGAAAAAGGAGAAGGAGGAAAGGCAAGGCGTAATGATAGAGAAAACTACACATATACAAGTTGATCAATCAGAGCAGCCAGTAGATGAACAAGAGGGTGATCAGGTGCAAATTTGGGAAGTTGTTCAACAGATTGAGAAGATTGTTGAACTAAGATACATGGAGTTGGAACAAGAGCCACTGGACCAAGACACCGACCTTATTCCAAGAGCATTCAAGGCCGCCACATAGTCTTTTCCACCTCTAGAATCAGAACCATTCCAAAGAGACCAAGGAGGCATTGTCCTCCTTGATGATGATCTAGATATGGATGTGCACAATTTGTGATTTGATGAGTCACAACAAAGGATTGTACACGCGTGAAAAAAAACAACTCCTCGATGATCACATATCACCTACACACATAGAGGAAAGGGGGATTATTGCAGATGTTGGAAGACATCTAGCTGCCATGGTCGATGCTTCTAAATATTATTCAGGAGCGACAAGTTCAAATGTCAATTTATTGTTAGCAGAGAATGCTTAGATAGCAAAGGACTCAATTTATTGTTAGCAGAGAATGCTTAGATGGAAAAGGACTCGTAAGATGCCAGGCAAAGAACATAACAGACCACAGGGTTCACTATGGAAGAGATGAGAAAAGAAATTATTGTTGAAGTGTCGACTCTTGAGACCACCATGTTGAAACTGTATGGAAGATTTGTCACTGTGCACAAGGAGGTTTTCCATCCACATGGTTCTCAGCAGTTGTATGCGAAGATAACCCAAAATGTCAAAGATGTCCCAATTTCCATGTTAATATTGTCCATGTATAGGAATGAACAATATGGTACAAGGGAGCCGTGCTTTACATGCAGAAGATAATGAAGCTGTAGATAGTGCTAGACAAAGTGAGAATTTAGATGTTGATCTTGAATTATGAGCAACTCTCTCTGCTCATCACCAGCATTGAGGCATCATATGCTGCTCAAGATTTTGGATTTCATAGTGCACACATGATCCTTTCAATAAAAGCCTCACTTAGGCCATGAAGAAGAACCAAAAATTGTTGGAGGTCGATAAGTACATATAGGTGTTGATGTGAGATGCCACAAGTGATGATTTGTAGTTCAGCGCAAAAAACATGCATAAGCACTTCCGTGGTCCAACAACACTCAAAAGAATGTTGTGCATTATTCAAGATTAGCTGGATAGATGTTCTAGAACCATATACCCGGAAGCCATGAAGGTGAGAGTCCGTTTTGAGAAAAACATCACCAAATAGTATGGAGTCACAATAGCGTAGGACCAAGCTTGGTATCAGTCCATCACCAAAGACCATCAAGAGGATGTTGTTGAGTTGGTCTTTCCACAAGACCCCGAGTGATGATGTTTTTCTTGTTAGACTGACCCAAGCTTATTTTTTCCCACATGGGTATATGTAGAAATTGTAATTATTATTTGTAAATATATTATAAGTGACATTCAAAGTGTCATTAGTGGAATGTTAACAATCACTATGTAATATAAAGAGTCATGAGGGTAGTTAGAGATTCAAAGGGGAATGTAAAGGGTCACCCACCCTTTGCTATATATAGAACCACATAACTCATAGTATAGGCCTTTAGGAGCCAAGATTTTGGCTAGTCATTTATTAAGAATTCTTGGAGAGTACTGTGATGAGACTTGGCTTCTCCACAACATAGAGTGATTACATCTCTTTGGAGGAGCAAATGATGTTGACTACAATTTTCAACTCTTGGGGCTAGTGGCTACCAATGGTGTATGTATGAATGGAAATTTCACTTAATAATATAACTGATCCAACATGTTTTCATGCATATGTTGTTATTGTAGTTAACCTATTTTGGTTACTTTAGAAATATATGTTATTTAACTTACGAATTTTTGTATGAACTATTTTGTATGTGATTGTATGAATCTTATTGAAGACATGTTGTAGTGTTAACCCATCACTTTGGATTGTGGATTATTCTGCTTCCATCTTGTGATGTCATGCAACTCGTGTGCTCCTTTTAGGTTGCGCACTATTACAACCTTCTAAGGGAGACACTTCCTTTTCCCCTCTGTGCGTTAGAACCCCCATGCATCCCACTTAACTCGCTGCAAGCTCACACACTTACTTCCAACAAAGTTATCATAGTTACCTCTGCATGCTACCGCATTCAAGCCACTACTTTACTACCCATTGCTGGGACTCCTATTCGAAACAATCTGAGTTCTACTTGGGACTTCTTATTGGGAAGATCCCTTGACTTGTTGGTGGGTCCAACACCATCAATAGTGTGCAAGATTATAAGAGAGTGAGCGAATAGAAGAGAGCTCCAAAATTGAACTCACAAAAGGTTATGAATTGATCCTCAAAAGCATTTTTATAATTGAGGCTTCTATTTTTTTCATTTTTTGTTCAATTTCCTCCTCATGCAAATCAGTGTCTCCTCACCTACCTTTTCTCCTATTTTCCTTTATTTTCATAAATAAATGAAAATTAATGTCACTTCTCTTTTTCCAATTTCCATAGCCATTTATTAAGCATAAGTGATACCCATCACTATGTGTTTCCAAAAATTCAACTTGGAATGTGTATACTATGGCCTTGCTCTTATTTTCAGTTACATAGGAAATCAACAAGGGGATCTTACAAGAGATTTCCCTAATCAATCTAGCAGTCAGAAAAAATTAGTGTTAGAAGGAATTAGGGTTTCTACCCTTTTATCATTTAGTTTCTCTCATTTGTCTCACCACCCTTGTTGTGCTCTACAACTAATTAATTCCTTGGTTCATCCTTACATCTATCCATAGTGGCTAACCATAGTTTCTCCATGTTCTTTCATTGACAAGTTTTCATCCTTTTGCTAATATGTTAGTTTATATGGTTTGGAACAAAATTAGGGTGCAACTCCATTCCTAGTTACACGAAAAAAGTAATATATGACACCTGAGGGTAAGAGTTACTAGGTCGCTCTTTTTTTCTTAACAAGCATCATTTGTTTAACCCTTTTTTGTTTTGTTTCTTGTAGGTGGATCCTCTACACACCTAGCAAGAGTTCCATTGGCAAACACGGGTCCCAAGTTCATAATTTATTTTGTTTTTTCATCCTCTTATTTGTTCAATTTTGGGTTTCATTATGGCTAGAATAGTCTGTCTCATTTTGCTACAGGTAACCAGAGAACTCTTCTTCTTATTTTCCTTGAACTTTTCCTACAATTTATATTCCAATAAAATCCTACATTCAAGACTTTCTTCTAGTGGGTTAGGTGATTCAACTACATTGATTTTCTTTTTGGAAAATAGATTATTTGGTGAAAGTCTTGAAAGGATTGTCAACTTGATCATGTTGAAGACTCTAAAATTGTTTTTCACCTAACTGACTTGGAAAATTCCTCACAAGCTTGGAAGTCAGAGTCAATGTGAGATTTTAGATTTATCAGCAAGCCAATTAAGTGTGACATTTTTAACCTAGCATTGTAGTGTGGGAAGCTTGAAGTTCTACCTATGATTGAAAATCGTCTCGAGGACTATATTAGAGTTATATGTGAATTTTATAATTTTTCTTCAGTTTTCCCTAGCTAATAGTTATCTTGATGGAGAAATTCCTAGTGATTTTATGTCACATCTCAATGTTAATACTATTTAAGGTAAAGATAGTATATATCAATTTTTGTTTTCTCCAACAAATTTGTGCCTTGGATGATGATAATAGAAATTAAAGTGTTCAAAAAACCACAAAATGTAGGATATTGAGCTAATGGAAGGTATACAAGGTGATCCCAGCTAAGATCTTTAATTGAAATTGTGATTTTCTTATGTTTCAAAAACAAGTGAATGCGTGAATTATTAGAACACCACTTAATCACATAAACTATAAAGCATGGAGAAGTGAATAATAATGTTGCAGCAAGACAATAGAACAACAAACATGTGCGAAAGAAAATGACACAACAAATTGATAATAGAGTTCGGCTATCTCAAAGCCTACATCTTTGGGCCTAATCTTCAACGGGGAGGCCTTTTATATTAATAAAACTTCAAAAGCCATAAAACAAATCAAAATTACATCAATGGAATTTCTGACTGGTCTAGTTGTGATCTGCTCCACCTCATGAATCCTACGCAATTGACAACACTAAAAAAGACCTCTTACAACTCCTGAAATAAACCTGTAAAGTTTTACCTCCAAATCTCGAAAATTACTCCAAAAATTCTTCTCACAATTCTCATTCATTATTTCTTAACATTACATTACCTGATAACCAAAAATATCCTTATATAACCACTTTAAGTTAATAATCCTTATCCCTCCAAAATAATCCCACATTAATTCTCCACCATATCCATTTCTAACAAAACCAAACTAAACATTAAAATGGCGTTTTATGTTTCGTGTTTTATTTTTATTTTTTTAAATCATTATTCAGTGTCTCTAACCCACTTATACCATGTATCATCCAAAGTTAATGCATACTTTTAAGCTCATCACCATGATACGTTCCAACCTTGATAAGAGTTACGTCTCATAACTAAAACCATAAACTTTAATACATGGATAATGATACAACACATGGACGTATAGTATAATGGAGTAGAGTATAGCATAGATATGTTATGGCCGAGGTATAAGTGTGCAGTCGGTTCAGCATATAGCGCAGAGGTGGCATAGAGTTGTTGTTGCGGAGGTGTAAGTGTGGTTCTTAATTTTTAGATAATGCACCCTACAAAAATATGGCTTATACATAGTTTTAGTTTTTATATAATGCATTTAAGTATAGATTTTATTGCTCTATAACTAAAAATCACTTTTAATGTCATTATATATATTCAAATTTTATTATATAATCAACTAGAGGTATTACTACTAGAATGAAGCTGGAGATCTGCGAGTGAACTTAAACCGTACTTTTGTCATGTTTTTAGCATTAAAATATTGATTCATCACAAACTTTTACAAGAAATTCCTCATTCATTCGAAGGTGAAATGTGGTCGTTCAAGTTGCGTTAGGATCGTTTCTGTGAACTCTATGCAATGGAGGTAGTTCCGCTTGATTCCAGTAACTTTGATTTTTAGGTCTTTCTAGATACTTGATCAATTTTGGATCATTGCCTTCCCGCTTAGGCCTTTTTGACCTCCAAGAGGCTTAAGTTTCATAAAAGAAATGTGGGTACCATTTTCGCACTTGACTATTATTTGTCCATCCTTTCTTGAACCTGTACACTTTACTCATCCAGGAAATCATCAACAAAACACACAAATTGCGAAATAAATCATGTCCTTTTTTGCCCACATCCACATTCATATTTTGCTGCTAATATCCAGGCACCACTAAACAATAATAAACCCATTAACAACATTGATAATATTGACATAGATGAAAGCGTACCCTTCTTTCCCTTCATAACTGAAACTGAACTCAACTTATCATGCTGCGAATTCTGTTGATATACAATTTTAGATTCATTTAACATGTATTAATTAATTTTAATGATCTCCTCCTTAGGTACTTCAGATTGTATAACAACATCTTTTCTAACATAAGTTGCTTGTTTTAACTATTCAAATATAAAAAAGATTTATCTTCTTTTGTGTGATAAGAATGTAGAACATATTCAGTTCGTTTCTCGAACAGATATTGATTCTATTTCCTGTAAAATATCGCTTTCCTGTCATATAAATACTCGCCACCCAAGGCCATCCCACATGTATCTAGGTTTAGCACCGCGTACATCACCTTATCCTTAAATTGAGAAGTTATAGCAAATGGTAACATACATTGCCCAGCCACTTGTAATCTATGATTTCTTCTCATCCCAGCTAAAGTATAAGGTTTACTATGCTTTATGGTTTTTAATCCCAATCGTTTAACCACTTTTTCTTAAATGAGATTAGCTTGGGATCCACTATCTAATAATGTGTCCATCTTTGTTTGTTTTACAATAACCCTTATACGAAATAATTTGCGTCTGGAACTGTTAAAATCATTACCTTCATCGAAATTACTGGTCATACCCAATGATGTGATATGTGCCTCGACACCTGAATCCAACCCTAATTCCACTGATTTTGTTGCCGCCACAACATTTTGCTTCCCTTTTCTAAGCCACTTCGGTTTCTTTTCAGGGTGCAATTGCCAACAATGGTCTTCGTCATGACCCTATTTCTTGCAATGTTTACAAGAGATATTTTCAACCTCCTTCTTGCTGTAATTTGACTTTTCACTTTTCCTTTTCCCTTTCTCTCTGTTATGGTTGTTGACTCTGATGATATCCCAACTCTGACTTTACCTATTTCAATGTAAGTCACCTATATAGCCACTTCATGTAGATTAGTAGGACTGAACATAAATACAATATTGCAAATATACTCAGGTAATCGTCCTATGTACTTCATTAAAGTTTCTTGAGTATACAAAGGAATATCTAACATCAATGCCTTCTTTCGAAACTAGTCTGTATTTCCCACACTAAATGAACCTTACTAACTTTTAGTCCCTGTCATTCTATTAAAGCCTTTTCCTTGTCTCCCAATGGATAGAATTACTTTCTAAGTGCAGTAATAAATTGAAACCATGATGGAAATATCTTACCAATATGTTGAGTGCCTTTCTATAACTTACTCTGCCACGAGATCAATGTTCTGCCCTTCTAAACAAATCGATGCTAGCCTGATTTTGACATCATCTTTAGTGATCCGTTGCATGCTACAATATAACTCGATTTGCATGACCCAGTTGTCGAGCTTCTCAACATCAGCTTCTCCATTGTACATGGGTAAATCAAACCTAATGTCGAGTTTCAACAGTGGTTTCAAAGTTTTATGTGGAGTCAAGAGAGAAGTGACAGGTTCTTTTTGATTGACTTCATCTTCTTTTCCAAATTGTGACATATGTCCTTCTTCGTCTTTAGGACTTTTGTCTTCATCTTTGGATTTCTTGAGCTCTTTATACATTCGTTCGACCATGGCTCACAAGGTCATGAAAGAATCCATGAATCCTGCATCAGATCCAAACTGGTGATCACCACCTCCTTCTTCAGTCATCTCTTCTCCTCGAGTTGTCCTTCTTCTCGAGCCAACTTCTAGATCTCCTTCAATATGTTCTCCTTCACCAAGATTTGATTTGCTCCTGGTGATCATGCTCACCAGAAATCCCAATTATCAACACTCGCTCTAATACCAAATTGATCCCATATAAGATCTTTAATTGAAATTGTGATTTGCTTCTGTTTCAAAAACAAGCTAATGCCTGAATTTTTATAACACCACTTGATTTGATAATGAGATCTTAGACAATTGTTAAGGTATTACAGACTCGTGTGCATGGATTTTCCTATGTTATTTTGTGTAATGGATCGATAAGATTGTGAAATACATAGACAATGAAGCAGTGAAAGAAACATAATAGATAACACACATAAACACAACAAATTTAATAAGGAGTTCACCAACACTCCTAGGCTACGTCTCCTAGTCCAGCCTTCAGTGGTAACCTCTCTATTATGTCTTCAAAAACAAATTTTTACAACTGTGAGCTCAAATTGAGCCTCACACAACAGATACAAAACAATAAAAGTTTGCCTGAATCCCCCAAGTCTCTTATGAGTACACAGACTCTCCTCACTAACTCTCTGTCTCCATTACTCTACCTCAACATTTCTTCTGCCCCTGTTTTCTCCCTATCTATGGCTTTAAAGCCAATCGGCACTATCTATTCATTTCACCTTCGTAGGCTCTCTATATTCCCGACCTCTGCCCGCTCATATCCCTTTATGAGCATTAGCAATCATTTCTAAATGCTTCTAGGGTTGGTGGCCACCTGTACTATAATGGAATGGTCATCGAGCCTTTGAAATCAATCGAAATTTACATTCTCTGTTTACATAGAGAAACAAATTCAAACATGGAAAAAATCCGCCAAACACCATTCATGAGATTTCAAATATTATGAATCTGCCGTACATCAACATCACATCTCCACCATTAATTTGAGAGGTCTTGAACCAATGGTTGAGATCCATTTCGGAAGACTCTTTCATACGAGTGTTAACCACCCGATGAGGGTGGTTTTCTCTCTCCTCAGCCTGGACACGTAGCAACCATTGTATGGGATCGGGCGAAGCCCGACCCAAACCATTTACCACCTTTGGGCCTGCCTGAAACCCCACTCATATCGTGTTTTACCTTTGTATTAAGAATACATTAAAAACATTAAAAACCAAAAAAATGGCTTTATCGGACTTGAAATCATATGTAACGGTGTTAATAAACCCTTTCAGGTCTGTAATATCAAATCAACGCCTTTTCCTTTGTATTTCATTTATTTAATGAAAATGCAAAATACAAAGGAAAACCTTGTTTTTCGGATCTCAAAATATATATAATATCGTTTATAATATTATTCGGTCCGTCTATGGCAGTTATAATTATTATCAGCCCCGATCCTTTCCATAGTTCTGATGCATTATTGCGATCACAATCACATATCGCACATACCCCGGGCTGATTGTAATTACTCCACTATGGTTTGCCAACGCGATATTGTGATGCAATGTGGGCCGTCGATATGTGCGCTTGATTGACGGTCCTCATTGACCCCACTCATTGTTGTCATGTATTCCTTGTGGTCTCTACCGATAACCTCCCTTTGCCACTGCCGATTGTGATTTTTCGATCGGATCTGGACCGTTAATCATCTGGATCTGACGGCTCTGATTTAAAGTAGCTTTAAACCTTCGATAAGCCTGTTTTCACTGATTTCTTCATGTTTTTGCCTCCCAATAGTGTTATCCACTTTTTTAAGAGTTTATCCTCATGCGATAGTTTCGATCTTTTGAAATATTTTGAAGGCTTAGAGGGATTTTGGATCCATTTTGGATCACGCCTTTCCATAGAAAAAGCTTTTGGACCACCAAAAGTTGGTTTGTAAACATCAATCGTGTGAGGATACAAATTCCTCACTTGTCCAGTCTCTATCCATCTTGCACTGCTTGGTTATGAACCTTTGAGTCCAATTCTGAGGTACTTAACATCCCCTTTGCACGTAGTTTTGACCTTCCTGTCTAGAACTATACCTTCCTGCAACTCATTGAGATATCCAAGCAATAGATCATCAATAGAAGGCAACTAACTTTTCTCTTCGAGATCTTCAGTCAATGAAGGTTCAAATAGTCTCTAGTTCTCTGCATTAACTACTGAATAGATGTGCATGTAAGGTGGAAAATCAAGGCGAAAAGAATTCTCACCAATTTTCTCAATTATATTGAAAGGCCCATACCTTATTGGCTTCAGCCTCTTACCTTCACCTTGCATTCTATCTTTGTTGATGTACCGCAAGACTTGATCACCAACTTGGAATCTATGCTCAATTCGATGCTTATCATGCCTTGCCTTGTAATTGGCTTAGCTCCTTTCCAGCTATTCCTACACTGCCTGGTGAATTTCTTGGATGTGTTCAATGAACTTGGTTTCTTTGTCCACTTCATTATGTCCATCGACTGCTATGTCTTTACTAAAGCGAAAATCCAAGGGAGACCTTGGTATAAAACCAAAACAAGTCTCAAAAGGAGATCTCCGTGTACAAGAATGTTTAGCATAGGTGTAAGCATGTTGTACATAACACAAATGTTTATCCCAAAGCTTGGGATGCTTGCTGCAATAGCCCCTGAGCAACTAGATCACTGTGTTGTTGACCACCTCTATTTGGCCTTCTATTTGTGGATGAAATGTTGCGCTCTTCTTCAATCTGGTTTCCATTAACTCCCATGGACTTGACCAAAACTTCCCAACAAATTGCAAATCTCAATCAGAGACAATAGAAGTGGGTAATCCAAAATGGACCCATACATGTTGAAAGAGAAACTTTGCTATTTGTTCAGCGATAATCTGCTTGTTACAAGGTATTAAAATACACATTTTGTTGAACTTGTCCACAATAACATATAAATAGTCATGACCTTGTCTAGATTTTGGTAGTCCCCCAACAAAGTCCATGGAAACACTTTCCCAAGGATGAGAGAGAACTGGAAGTGGATTGTATAAGCCTAGTTTTCTATTGCTCAGCTTTCTTTTAGTACACATGGTACACCCTTTAATAAATCTAGAAACTATTTTACTTACACCAAAATGACCTGATATTAGAGAAGTATGTGCTTCTTGTATTATGTTAACTCTTTGAGATTGAGGAATGCATAACTTTCCCAAATGATACAAGAGCTGGCCCTTAACATGATAATCCAATTCTTCTACTTGTTTGCCATGACTTGAAGTTGCATATACATCTTTAAAATATACATCTTGAGCATATTGTTCAATGTAGCTTTCATGCAATACTGAATTATGCTTAAGTATAGTAGATGCATTTATGATTGGTCTGGATAACATATCTACAACCTTATTGTGTATGCCTTTATTATATCTGATGACAAGATGAAACTATTGTAGAAACCCCATCTACCTATACTGTGTTGATTGCTCCAATTTAGTTTTTGAGTACAAATATTGAAGTGGTTGATGATCAATGTGTATAACTATTTCTTTGCCCTATAGGTAATGTTTCCACTTTTTCACACTGCACTAATGCATACAATTCTTTATCATATGTGGGATAATTAACTACTGCAACATTAAATGTCTTAGAATGATAACATATAGGTTTACCATGTTGCACCAACACTACTCCCATGGCATAGTCACTGGCATATGTTTCAATCTCATATGGTCTTTGAAGATCTGGCAATGCTAGTACTGGTGTTGTACTAATCTTTTCTTTCAAGGTGTCGAAGGCTTTCTACTATTTGCCTCCCCATTGAAACACCTTGTTCAATCCTGTTAAAGCATGTGAAGGAGCTGCAATCAAGGAAAAGTTAGCAGTAAAATTTCTTCAAGATTGTGATGCTCCTAGGAAGCTTCTAACTTCTGTACCAAATTTGGGTTTATGCCAGTTCACAATGACTTCAACCTTAGAGGGATCTATCTCCAATTCACCATCCCCTACAATATGAACCAAATAATTCAAAGATGTTTTGCCAAATTCACATTTTGATAACTTAACATAGAGATTTTCTTTTTTGAAAACATCTAGAGTCTGCTTTACATGCTTTAAATGTTCTTCCCATGTTTTACTGAAAACAAGAATGTCATCTAAATATACAATACAAAATCATCAATAAAAGGCCTGAGTACATCATTCATTACTCTCATGAAAGTAGCAGGAGCATTAGTTAAGCCAAAAGGCATAACTAGCCACTCATAGAGCCCTTGCTTTGTTTTGAAAGCAGTCTTCCATGCATTTTGTTCTACAACTCTGACCTGATGGTAACCACTACAGAAGTCCAACTTGGAAAAGTAAACAAATTCTTTCAGCTGATCTAATAGATCATCTATGCGAGGAAGAGGATAACAATTCTTGATCATTATTTTATTAAATTCTCTGTAATCACTGCACATCCTCCACAAACCATCTTTCTTTCTAACCAATACGATTGTAGATCCAAATGGTGATGTGCTTGGCCTTATGAACCCTTTGTTGAGTAGCTCCTATACCTACTTCTTAATCTTGGCATTCTCTAAAGCAAATAATCTTTAATACCTGCAGTAGTGACTATTGTTTCATCACCTGAGTCTGACCCAAAATATTTTTGAATAGTAGCAACAGTCTTCTTCTTCTTGGCATCAAACTTCTTGGGTTTCAGCTTTGGATGCAAAGACGAACAATGTTCATCATCATGTCCAACCTTTTTGGAGTGAGTGCATGAAGGTTTGTCTTTTTGTACATTGTTTGTCTTCCTCTCTTTCCATTTCTGCTTCCTCTTTTCCTTGTTCTTGCTTGCAGTGGGTTTTGATGATCCCCCAATCTCTGGGTTCACATTCTTGTCTCTAGCCTCTAGATGTGTAGCCTGAACTAATACCTCATCTATGCTAGTAGGGTTAAACATGAGAATGGTGTCCCTCAAATAGTTGCGTAGACCACCTATATACTTCAACAAAGTTTCAGGTGAGTCTAGAGAAATGCCTAGAATTAAATCTCTTTTTCTAAATTCCTGGATACAGCTTTGTACACATTTCCCTTTTAGCTAGAGAAAAGTTTTCCAACTCATTATTGCTTGCTGCATATAAGCTAGTGGATAGAATTTTTTTTTAATGCCAGAAACAAATTCACTTCAGGTAGCAAGAATTTTACCATGCTTCTTCAAATCAGCTTGTGTCCTCCCTTCCCACCACACTAGGGTAGTTCCTCCAAGGCGAAGGCTTGCCAACTGAATATTTCTCCTTTTTGAATCGATGTTCTACACCCTGCAATATACATCAATCTATCTAATCCAGTTATCTAGCTTTTTTGCATTTAATTCTCCATCATAAATTGGCAAATCAAATTTTACATGTAATTTAATCAAAGGGCCAGAAGGAGGTGTTGATAGAGGAGGTCCTTTTCATTTCCATTTTCCTTTTGAATGGCCATCTAGAAGAGGTTCCTCTGTTCCTTTGTCTTGTTTAGAGGTGGAAGTATCTTCAACTCGACCTTTCTTAAATTCTCTATACATCTCTTCTACCATGGCTGTCACGCGGAATGAGTCGATCTTGCAGACAAGATAGACCTTCCTAGAATCTAATGAAGACCTAATGACAAACAAACCAAACAGACATTATCTTTCTATAAATGTTCTTTATAAGTAATGGGAAACAAGTGTGTTTTAAGGCCTACCTCATGTCCAACGCAAGTTTGGAGATGCCTTCGCTCCTTTGATCCAAGTAAGTTCCTTTGTCCCAAACCTGCAAGCACAAACAAGGCAAACGATTAAATAGCACCTGAATATCCAATATTATAAAACATATTTAACATGAAAGTCAAGGAGTCCATGAAACAAATAGCATAAGATACTTGTTGAGAAAAATGAGCTTGATTGTATTAATTCAAAAGAAAAGAACCTTACAACCTTTGCCTTGACGCTGTACAAGCTCCTTCCAGGGTCCAACAAGAAGTCTCCTCTACTTTGACAAGCTTCACTCACTCCCTAATGGGGCCAAAAAGGTATGTGATCTCTCCTCTTAAGCTCAAATAGGAAGTCTTGATTTCACTAGCATTTACCCTCAAAAGTTCAGCTTCTAACCTCCCTGGGCACTGGCCCAATGCCTCAATTTATAGTGCAATGGAGATCAGTTACCAGCTCCCCCTTCAAAGGGATAGAGTCCTCCTTCAAAGGGATAGCTCCTCTCAACAAGGGATTAGTTCCTCCTTGTATGGGATGCATGAACCACTTGGAGCGAACAATCCACGTAACAAATCCTTCTAGAAAACTCTAGAATCAACCAAAGATGAGTTTTTTAAGATAAAAATTGTGCCTTTTGACTTTTACAGGGGTACGCACCCTCCCCTTTACATACAGAGTGTATAATTACACAGGTACTTTGAACAAAGGGTGTGGGCCCGCAGGCAAAAGTGAGAGAAAGTGCGGAACCAGAGTTACATTTCTTTTTGATGTCTTTCTCTCATTTCCAAAGCTTGTTTTGAAGAGCTGAGGTCTGAGACTTGCTTAGGAAGCTGGCATAGGTGGTGATAGACCCATACCGACTGCAAATAATCAAGGTGACGATATTTTTGTGTAACAGATTGCCCCCTAAAGTGCGAAGTCTGTAGTAGATGAGGATTTCATTTATCATTTAGGAAGAGTGAAGTACTTTATCATTTCGAGGATCATCTTGCGGAGAGCCCGGTTGGAACCTGTAAAAACATTCAATGCAAAATATATATATGAGATCATATCATCGCTGAGGTAGGCATTCCCATACTCAGATAAAAAACTGACTAAGAGACTGAAAACTGACTAGAAGACTAACTACTGCTCTGATATAGGAATGATCTCATAACACATCATAAGTACAGACACAGTATGGATGCAGCCATCTGTTTATGAATAGTCCATAATGTAATGAATACAAAATTCCTCGCAACTTGGATGGTGGAAACTAGATCCAGGGTCTTCATTTCTGTGTCCCGAAATAGTACGATTCTATCCATGCGATTGAATGTGTCGAAGTCGAACATGGTAGAAACCGCTTGATTACCAGTCAATGATGTAAATTGTTAACAAGCGTGAGAGAAACCATCAATAATGATAATGGCTCTCAAAGTACTCAGCACAATCCATGAAATGTGATAAGATGTGTTGATGTCGAACATGTCATGGAATCCTCTGATCGAAAGTCAATGATGTAAACTGTCATCAAAGGCGAGAAACCTGCCATTGAGGCATGCAGATCTCAAGGTACTGATGATTCCTAGATCATCTTTCTAGATAATGAGTTGAAGTCGATAGAAAGTGATCCGTCGTAGGCAAGCCCACAACACGAAATCATAGATCAAGTTGAAGAAATTTAGTTGCAAGGACTGACTCAGGGATGGTCAAGATGGATGACAGAAATTTTGCAGATGAATGGCTTATTTGCAGTGAGCTCTTGAACACATAACGACACGACAGATGGTTTGGTGATGATTGACCCAAAGTTAATACCCAGAAACCGGCTGAAGACTTTTAATATGGTTTGATCAACTGTTAGGTAAAGGATTTCCTAACCCATGTGAATGAAAGTGTCATGTTCAAGAGTGGCTATAAAGTATGACAAATAGACTCACTTTTCTCTCTTTTCCCCCACCATTTCTGGCAAGTACCTCTTTATTTTTTACAAGCTTGAGGAGGATAACATATGCTTAATTATAAGCTCACCCTTCAGGTGAGTCCAACATAGTTTAAATTTGAACCCTAAGAAGGAGTGGTCCGTTACTGTTTGTAATAGAACAGGTCCTTTACTGTCGAATTTTAACGAGTCCAGTATAGGAGAAACTCGGCGTTTTTCATTTTTAGAGAGTCTGAAAAAACTTAAGAAGACTCCAGGGTTTGACTTTTTCGTAAATTTGTGTCTCCCAAGCCCGAAAAAGTATAAAACAATACTTGAGAGAACCGCTTGATCTTTTACGACCAAGAAGTACTTTTCGTTATTAGTGTCTTTGATCCGAAAAAAGTAAAAAAGTGACCAAGGACACGTTGTTTTATAACCAATATCGAATTTGAAATGACAAAAATCTGGCGATCTTTTTATGTTTTTACGGTCGAAAAAGAGCTGTAAATCGACTGTCTTTTAATTCTGTTTTAACGAGTTTAAAAGAGAAACTTGGAAATCTTTTCATGTTTTAGGAGTCAGAAAGGGCTTAAAAGGTGACTCTGGTTGAAAATGACAAATTTCACCTAAATAATCCTGTTATCTTGAACAAAAACACAAACATTACTCATACCTGCTTGAAAGAGATAAAAATGTCAAAATAATACCTTTTTAAAGTGAAACATAAACAAATTTGCATTTATTTACTCAAAAAACTTATAAAGAGGAGGTTTTACCATTCATTTTTACCATTTGTGATTTGGGTGAGGAAATAGTGCTTTTGCTCTGAAAACTTCCCGAGAGGATTGCGGAAAATACAACCGTCGGAATCGGATGCCGTCTTCACCAGGTAATCCACATCATCCTCCTCTTGTTTTTCAACCATTTAGTTTTTCAATTTAGTCATTTATTTGGTTTTTTAGGAGGGTTTTTGGGCGAAAAACCCGCGCTCAGGGTACGCAGGCTCACCACTGCGAACCTGCAGACCCCGACTTTTTCTCCATTGGGAAAAAGCTCGGGGTCTGCACCTTCCATGTGGAAAAAGTGCGGCCCCACGCACTGTGTCCAACAGGAAGGGTGCAGACCCCACCGTGACGGTTAGGGTTTTTAATACAAAAATTCTCAAAATTTGACCAAAGAAATACATTTCTAGCATTCTAAATGATCTTGTGGTTTGATGTAGGGAGTACATCATGCTAGATTGGAGAGAACAACAGCACGAGGATGTGGATGCAGCCGCATGGAATCATCAACCTTCACTTGATGCTTTGAGGGCATGTGGACTGTACAAATACTGGGCCATTCCTGGAATGAGGGCTCAGGTGGATTTCTTGCAGTGGATGGTTGATAGGTGGAACATCCAGGACCAGTGTTTCTTCATTGGTGGCCACCAGCTCGAGATTGAGCCAGCGGATATATATTTTTTGACTGGTTTGCCTAAGAGAGGCGTTGACTTGACCCTATTTGGGGCTAGGGCGGGTGGCCAGTCCGTCGATAGCCTTCGATTAGAGTATTGCAACAGGAAGTCTAGAGACAAAGGGATAGAAATGAAGTACATAACCCTTCCTGAACTAAAGGTAATTGCATTCACTGTTACTCGACTTTGCGGGGCTACCACTTTACACATTGCCACCAGATCCCAGATGCGTGTTGCAGTCGATTGCTTTCATGGCACCGTTTTCAACTGGTGCGATGGTGTGTTGGCCAACGTGAAGGGCCAATTAACCAGGGCCAAGAACGGATGGCTAAAGACTTTTTTTTATGGTGCTATAGTCGTCAGCTTTGGCCTGGAGAGGATTCCTATGCTCATCCCGCAGCACCTCACAATTGTAGTTGGGCATCCCCGAGAGCCCAGACTGATGCGATGGGTCGCAGTCATGGCCTGTCATCCTAACGAGGGGACCGAGGCCATCCAGTTCAAACCTGAGTTCTTCCAATGGTTGGAACATCAGGTTTTCTCTATCCAGGACTTTCCTTATGCTGGGATTGATTTTCGTGGAGACCCAGACATGGATCTTCCTCTAGGAGAGCAGTGGGATGACTTAGGTAATCATTTTCAACAGTTTCCTAATGTTAATTTTTATTATTTTTTATATCATCTCAAAACTAATAGTAAAAATGTTTTTAAAATGCAGATGTGGGTCCATAGCGACCAGCCACTCTTCGGCCTTTCGAGAGAAAGCAACCACTTGCGCCAGCTCCAGCCCCACGGGACGAATCAATAGAGACCTTGGCCGAGTTGGAGAGTCACCTAGAGCGCTTGACAGGGGACATTCCTGAGGCTAGCATAGACGACATCCCTCGTCGGCTTCAACGCTATGTGATTGGAGTTCCCGGACCTTTTAGGAGGTTCCTTTGTAAGGTGGCCCATGCAGTGGTTTCGTATCAAGATCATCACCAGTGATGGGATGATCGCTTATGTAGTCACATGTGACATTTTCCTTTTGTACCTATCATTTTTGCCGATCATAAGCTGTTTTTCAACCTATGATCGAGGACGATGTATTTTTTGACACACTCC
This sequence comes from Pinus taeda, assembly GCA_000404065.3. Lineage (NCBI taxonomy): Eukaryota > Viridiplantae > Streptophyta > Pinopsida > Pinales > Pinaceae > Pinus > Pinus taeda. The sequence goes on along the minus strand of APFE030300984.1, from coordinate 2,758 downwards.
TATATATATATGATATCGTTATCACTGACTTGTCTTGTTATACATGTTATGGAATGTTTTTAAATTTACTTGTATGATTATCGCACATGTCTATTTAACACTTGAGAAGCAATTGCATCTGCTAATGTATTTAAAGATCTTGGAATATGTTTATATTCAATGTAATCAAATTCACGTTCCAAGAGATGCACTCTCAAAAATTATCTTAATAAAACTAGATTTCTAATGGCGTATACTCTATTAAGCTGTAATACAACGAGTTCAGAATCTAACCTCACTATCAAACTCCGAATCCCAAATGAAATAGATTCAGATAATAACTCCACCACTGCACTATACTCTGCAATGTTGTTCATTGTTTGACCGAGGCTTACCCCATGCATAGATACCAACTCGTTAGAGGGCGAATAGATAACCCAAGCTGCGGAAGAAATATTTCGTGTACTACGAGAAGCGCCATCAGCATAACCAATATATGTTTGAAGAGGCATCGACATTTGCGACATCAAATGTAAAACCAAGATAAGTAGGAATAACGACGGAAAGCTCAATCTCTAAGCTAAGCGCACTTTAATCTAAAACACACCAGCTAGAAGAAAAACTAACCTAACTAAAAATATCCACATTCGCTTTAAGCATAATATCTCTTTAGGTAAAGACCATTTCTGTGTTTACCTAAAGAGACCCCATCAAAGTCTACCAACTCATAGGCCCCTTTCGCTAGATTTTGCTTCACAAAAAAAGGACCATGCCACATAGGCACGAATTTTCCAACGTCCAATTTATCATTCACTTGATCGTACAGAAGGACTAAATCTCCTTCCGAAAAATTTCGAGGGCTTACATTTCGATCATACTGAGCCTTAATACGTTTGGCATGAGATTCGATCACTAATGTAGCATCGCAATGATTCTCATCTAGCTGAGCGAAGTATAATAAACGTCTTTCCTCGTCGGAAGTAATTCGATGGCCATTCGAAATGACAGGATTTCACATTCAATAAGTAGCACGGCTTCCAAACCATAAACTAGCTGGAAAGGAGTGAACCCCGTTGATGTTTTGACTGAGGTTCGGTATGCGCACAGTGTTGAGAATAACATGTTATGCCAGTTCGACCGATGAATCCCAATGATCCATCGGATCATGATGACTAAGACTTTGTTGATGGCTCCAACCAGACCATTAGCTTGTGGATAATAAGGAGTTCAACTGCCATGACGCAAGCCAAGCTGGTATGTAAGTTCTGTCATCATAATGTTTCAAAAATGACACCCATGGTCAGTGATAATCACTTGTGGAACACCAAACCTAGCAATTATATGATTGAATACAAAAATTGCAGCTGTTTTGCCGTCTGCCTCAAATGTAGGCATCGCCTCGGCCCACTTAGTAAAATAATCTATCGCGAGGATAATGTACGCATGCCCCCCGGCCGAGTGAGGGTTACATGTAATATAATCGATACCCCATTTGGAAAAAGGACCAACGACAATTATAGGGTGAAGAGGAGCAGGTGGAGCACGCATCTTTTGATCAAATATTTGACAATTGTGGCATTTTCGGACCGCAATAATACAATCTTTAAACAAAGACGGCTAGAAATAGCCAGCGCGCAATATCTTTTGGGCAGTGGCATACCCAGACATATGGCCACAACACGCTCTAGAGTGACAGTCATTTAAGACCCTTTCGGCTTCCTCATGAGTCAAACAACGTCGAAAAATAGAGTCTGCCCCCAGGCGATAAAGAGTATCTCCAATAATTTTAAATTGTTGGGATTGGAATCGAACTTTTCGACAGTTGGATCATGAAAGATCGAGCCGAAAGGTTTGGGTTTGGAGATAAGTGATTATATCTCCATACCACGGATCTAAAGTGCTGATCAGAAGCAAGGATTCATGCACAATGGGATCCTCCACCACAGTCTTTGAATCAACATGAGGGAAGTCACACATAAGTTCTGCGAAAACTAAAGATTTCTTTGACTTGGATTTTTCAAATTCCAAATCAAACTCCTGCAAGATGACAATCCATTTGGAGTACTTGCCCCCCAGCAATTGTTTGGTCAAAATGTAGATCATGGGGCTGCAATCAGAAATGACCGTAGTTTTGCGTAATAAAATGTAATGACGAAATCTTTGGACAGCTTGAACAACTGCCAATGCCAACTTCTCCACATGTGAATATTTTAACTCAGTTGGATTCAACATGCGACTAAGGTAATATATCACATGTTCCATTCCGAATTCATCTTCCTGAACTAACACCATTCCAATGGTGGAATAGGAAGCAGTGAGATACAAGTCGTAGTTCTGGTTGTAGTTAGGAGGATGCAACAATGGTGCATGGGTCAACGCATGTTTTAACGCATCAAAAGATTTCCAAGCTATCTCATCCCAAAAGAATGAAGCATTTTATTTCAACAACCGGGTAAAACCCTTTGTAATCTCGGCGTAGTTAGGGATAAATCGACGTAAAAAGTGTGCTTTCCCTTGCAAACTTTGGAGTTGGCGAAGACTCGAAGGAGGAGGCAATTTGATGATAGCTTCGACCTTCGAAGGATCAACACGAATGCCGGCTTTTGAAACTACAAATCCCAGTAATTGACCTGTTTCGATGCAAAACACGCACTTGTGGGGATTCAACCGAATTCGATAATGCCTACACCTCATGAAAATCGCTCGTAAATGGACAAGGTGATCAGCTCTATGTAAAGAATGAGCAGGTAAATCATCAAGATAAGGTTGCACAATGTGT